>DWLI01000775.1:0-18682 GCA_018249915.1 Cecropterus dorantes dorantes | reverse complement strand
ATTTTTACATTTACAGTTTCATACTAGGATTCTTAGGCCTAGAGTGTCATGGAAGAAGAACACTCATACATAGTGTCAGAGCAGTAGATCAATATTAAGGTCAAAAAAAGAATTTGCAGTCCATCTGATAAGTGGTCAATACCGCCAGTGAATATCTGTAAGTAGCTTCATACACACCATCGATTTTACCTGTAGTTCACAGTCACATTGCCTCCTTTATGGACTAAGATGGTTGCTTCAGATATAATTTGTCCAGTATTCTCACCGTTTCACTGAAACGCAAGAACTACTTCACGCTAAACCAACGCAAAATCTTAGTGAAATTAATAAATAAATAAAATTCATTATCGCTATGTTAAGTAAAATTTGTATTAATAACTATATTCGTCGGCAATGCGACAAGTCCGTTCAAGATGTCCTTTAAGCTAAAATAAAATAGCTTCAGTAAAATGTCAACAGCCATTTCCAAAACATGAAAAATGCGAGCGGTACATTAGAATCGCTACCAAGGATTACAACTTTATAAATTACGAGAAATAAACTAGAACTATCGGAGCGTCGTATCAATCAAGTGATAATAGGCGATACATTGACAGGCGATTGCTTAAAAATGGGAGCGATGTATCACTCTCCAATGATACCTGTCAGTGCGGTGATAACGCGTCTGCCCATTGTCTCTTTGTGCGTTCAAGTGACCTTTCATTCTATACGATTACTGCTTACCCTACGACTAGTACGATGAATTCGGTGTATACATTAATACTAATTGATTTAAGTGGACAGAGTTAGTTTTTGTTTTTGAGTTAGTTATATAGGTCCACCTATCAGTTTTTTCGAGGACTTAGGCGTCCTAAATGAGGGTTTTGTCCCCGCTTTTTGTCGTGTCGTGACCGCAGTGGGTATGATGTTCTCCACATCTCATTTTGACCGCCTTCAACATCTACCGCTTTCATTAATGGTGAAGGAAAATATCTCAAGAAATTCTTTAAAAAAATCCTCATTTTTTGAGTTATAGCAAAATTGTAGCTAATAGCTGTGGAATAATACTGGATTGACGACGGTCCAAAGATTAGTGAGATTTCAGTGCACGATTAATCTTACGGTGCACATACACTGGTCGTAATATCTAAATAGCTTATTATTAATACTTTTATAACTTAAAGCTAATAAAGTAAGTGACATATGACAGTGCCGCCTTGAGCAATAGAATTAAAGTAGCGGCAATATGGGAACTTCAGCGGCACGGGTTTGTGTATAAATTATTAATTATGAGTGCCCCTGGTTCATTATGTCATTTATAATATAGTAAATACTTAACATGATTTTCAATTAATATAATTATCTATTTATATTTATGTAAAGAGTACTTAGTGATATGAGAAACTCATAGATTCTTTAGGATCTACGGTTTGAAGCCGCATTTGACCAGCAGTAAGTTTACCTCGTTGTACGTTGTAATGCGGCTTCGTATAGGACCTGACAGGTATAAGCGGTATTATACCTGTTTCTTCATTTTTATATCTAGAATGCATCAGCGCCTAACTCTGTTCAGGCAGAAATAAGTATGGCGATGGTGTTGTCGTGGTTGACACTTCAAAGACTCGTGTTGACCACTAACTCTATCAGAATACTATAATCCTCAAAAAAGAAGTTTGTTAGTCTTTGTTTATAATTTATGTAAAATTCCTTTAGAATACTTATATTAACCTTACTGGACTATATATATACAGAGACTTATGCAAAAATGTCTGTACATATTTTTTTCAGCGGATTCCATTAAAAATATATTTGAACTTTTTGCATTGCATGTGATACAGAGTCACGCGTTTCGAACATTACGTATAGGACAAAAACGAAGCTATTAACAAAACTAATAATTCATACCTATGTTTGTTTTATTCCTAATTTAATTTAGTAATAGTAATAAAACTATATTTTGTAGGCCTGTTTGGACAAGTATGGGTCAAGACTACCGCTACTAAGTGAGTGTCGAAAATAGAAATAAAATGAATTATTATCTCTTACACAACTAGAGCGCGATTACAACAATGTCGTATGCTAGGCTAATCGCGTACTAAGATAATTTAAATTTTAAGTTTAAGGTGTTAAATGTGTTCTATAATCAAACAAATAAGAGGAGAAATTAAGAAGGACTAGTATAAGCTAATGTTGATTTTTATAGCATACGGCTGAGTATGGACTTTTCATGCGAGGACCGGTCAAGTAACGAAGTAGGGGAAAACCCTATTGTTGGGATTTTTTAAAGTAACCTGGTGCCATTTTGATGGTCAAATCTATAAAATACCCTCCATAAAACGCAAAAGCTCATGGTACAGATTACAGTCCCTAAATATAACCAAACAATGAACATCCCCGTTCAATGTTAGGTATCTAAGAGTTTTTGATATATTATTAGCTTCTGTGTTGAATATCTTAACTGTAAAAAGTTGTTAATACATGTTTAACAATGATCAACTTTACTATACGGCCCGCCTTATAAGCAATTGGGCTGTCATCAAGTCAGCTAGGCATACGAAAACTTGCAAAAAATGTTTCAATACCGGTATGTTTCAATCGCCAACGTGAATGTAGTAATAGACTATCACAACGTATCTAATTTGCGAGGCTTGAAAGCACACTTGTACGTCTTTACATAAGTTACGTATGATGATGATGGGACCTACTTTTGTTTAGAAATAATCGCAGCAAGGTATCCTTCGAAGCTTTAATTTAGGTATTTAATAAGTGAGGTAAGCAGCCTCGCGCGTCTATCGAGCCTACATATCGCACTCGGAGCGAACCTCCTACGCGCGTTTCGTTTAATTCCTCCAACATTTTCCACCATCTTATCTTTAATTTGGACTGGTTTTGGTTTTTTATTAGAATAGTTTCGCCTCGATACCGGTCCGGCTCCTAGCTGAAGGTTGTTTATAGATAACAGTAAAGCGTATATTTATTGGTCGCCGCGTCGACTGCGCAACACTAAGGTCGTTTGTCGTATGAACGGCAAGGCGACTTGAAATATCATAGTTTCGTGTTTCATAATGAGTGGAACACGTTTTTGTGGGTTAGAGCGAGTAGTGGAGTGGCCTAACGCGTGAGCGGGTCGGCGACAAAAAACGCAAAACGCAAAAACGTTGAAAATCGGAGAAGTCGAAGGCGGTGCTCGCGGGCGTCGCAGCAATGGCCGCGGCTGCTGGCGCGGAACGATCCGCTTCATTGTGTTCGCGGCTGATGATATTTTTGCACTCACAATTCCTTTTTCGTTCAACATTTTTTACGCGGCTGGCATGGCGGCAGCCAAGTGTGAGTTTTATCATTTGAATATTAATTCAATCGTAGATTCTTACTAATCAAAACCGTCTGGGATCGACACGAGAGAGCAGCTGTGCGGCATAACGGTGCTCAGGGATATTTATGAGGTTTATTGAAATCTCCAGTCTGAATAATGCAAAACGTGGATTGAGAGAGCTCTGTCCGCAACAGTATAAAAACCTTAACTGTTATCGAGTTACAAAAAATAAAATTTTGCATAAATTTATAAATATATTTTTTTAATAATTTCATGACACGAAGAAATTTCTGAAACCATGAATATATTTAATTATGGACCTGAGTCATCAATAAAAATTACCAGTTAAGGATATGATATGACAAAATAAAATAGAATAATTTAGAAAGAGACGACTCCATGGTCGCCTCAGTGACCGTTTAAAGTTTTCATTGAATGCGGCGCGTCCAAAACGCGGATGAGCGGGTGATATACTGGTATTGCTTTTTTAGTGCGCGCTCGTTAGGCGAATATAGCAAAACTACAACACTATCAATATTTAAATTTATTGTGACAATCTATTACCGGTTATAGACCGCTCTCTGGACATGATTTTTTTATCGTGATTTATGCAGAATCACTCACGACCCCGCGATCGGTTTCGCAAAATGTTTCTAAACTCCGGCCTTAATGGGTCACTCGATATAATGAGGTGACAAGGCGATTCTCGACTCGCCTCTGTGTTTATTCAAATCAGCGCGGAGTCGATTATGTAAAAATACACCCCACCGGTAACTACTATCGTAATAATGTAACCAGTTACCGATATTGATGTCAGTCTTTAAACTACAAGTATTTTTATTGAAAGGTAATGTTGGAAATGAACAATAATTTTTCAAACATTTGTTTCACATTTGTAGTTATTAATATGAATTATTTTGGTATTGATGCCACGAATAAACATAAATAAATCAGAATAGGTCGAATCTAATCAATAAGTACATAAATTTATTATAATAATATCTATATATGTTCAAGTATCAGACCTGAAGCCCTCAAAGCCATTTTTCATCAAAGCCCAAAACTACGAGTATGTAGATATAATCGTATTATAGTTTAAAATATTCCTACATCACTATAATGAAATAAGGTATCTAAATGTTCGCTTATTGATTTAGAATCATTACTGAATACAAAATTACAGTTGTAAAGGTGTATGTACACTAATAGGTTTTTTCCGTATCAGCTCATCGATCGCGGTATCGACGCGCCGTCCGCACATTATACATGGAAGCAGTATTTTTTCCGATGCGTATTGTGCATGGAATTCGCTCCCAACATTATCGGTATTATTGCGTTTAATTAATGGCCTTCAGATAGCCATAAATACAAATGGGTAAGAAACACTGTTACGTAAGAAATATTTTACAGTGTTGAATATTTCCATATTTACATGGTCAAGCAAAACCATGTAGAGTTATTGTTACAATCGAATATGCGAGTAAAAACCGAATGCATAAATGTATATCGGATACCTATATTATGTAAATGGCGAATTTTCATTCCAGTTCTACATTTGAAGATTTTATAGGTTCAAAAGTCATAAAAAATATACATCTAATTGTCGTACGCTCATAAATTATGCATTATTACATACTTATCAGTGACATTTTTATTATGAGGAACTATTCAAAATGTGTTCTTCGATATAAAGCATACTAATATTATCTTGTTTTGAATGCAATATTGAAATCTTAGCAAATATATCACATAACGTATAAATGATAGACTGAGTCCCGACCGTCATTATTTCGTGCACCTGTTTTTAAACAAAATAAATTTTTACTGATAAGCTATAAAAATGGATATAGATATGTCAGGTCGCTAATCAAAACTTAGTCGCAAATATTAAGAAGCACATCTATTAACAAAGATTCGGATTAGCCTGAAAGTAAATTTGACGTTAACATCAGATTAAATTCATTTTTTCGAATGAGACGAGACGTCTCACAAAGTAGGATTTTTCATTTTCATGCCATATGTGTTATACATCGCTAAGTACAGGAAACGTAGTATAACAAGTGTAGCTCGAGTACCATTGCCTCATCTATTTATGGTGTGAAGCAGATCTATATTTTGGTGGAAGGATACGGAAGCTGGTTGACATATATATATTATGAGGCGATCTTTCTTCTGAAGAGTAGCGACGCATGTGCAATCGGCTCTAGATCGACGCTTTGTTTGTTCTTCATGAAATTTGTGACAGATGTTTTCAGTTGAATGAGGTCAGGTTTACTGTAAGATCATTTACTACGTAGAATAATAAAATGTAAAAAGGCCAAAACCTCGGATTAAATTATGCATTAGTTGCGTAAACAGACCGGCAATGCATTTGTAATCCTTTAAATTCTATTTCTAGACTTCCTGCCACCTTACCAAGTTACGTTTAAAGGCGAAAATATATAAACAATAAAGGAAACACCGTATATGTAGATGCAACGGACGAAGCTATGTGCCATGCGGGTTAATTGCGACAACGCATAGCTCACGCGGAATTATGCATCCGGTTTCATATTTAGCCGCCTGTGGGTACCTGCTGCTAAATGATGGTTTGTTTGCTCTCGTGTTACAATTATTATGTATACATTACATTTATGGCTTTCGAAGGAGGTAGAACCGGTCGTGATTCATCTTCGGTGGTACTACCATTTCACCTATCATCTATGTGTGTTTGACGACCCGCGTGGCGGAGTCGTCACCATACCGCTCTGACGCGTAATGGGTTCCGGGTTCGATTCCCGGCCAGAACAGACATCTGAGTGATGAATTTAGATTTCTGTTCTGGGTCTGGGTGTTTATGTATTCATCTTTGTGTCTATGGCACCCGCAACATAGGGGAAAACAGAACAGGAACAGTGCGGGGCTATGAGTGTAGAAATCGTACTTTTTTTTGTAACAGCAGGGTTGCAGGGTTTTGGTTTAAATGTTTTCTTTATGTGTTGCTATTTTGTGAAGCAGGTTTGAGACTTCAAACAGATTTTCATTTTAATCAGGGATTGTTAAAAATATCGATTGTTAACAGTGATTCCTTATCAAAAAGGGGACTCAGTGTAACCATTTCACGGAAAATATCAAATATAGTATAATGTGATTTGACTATAGGATTATTGCGGAATACTACAGTAATATTCTACAAGATTATAATTCTAACGAGTGTTCAAGTAGAATAAGAGTTACTGCCATACTGCCAAACTGACCACGGGTGTATTGGTAAAAATACTACGACTATTTTGATCTAGTTCAAGACAGAAGTGTGGTTTAAGATTTAAGAGTGAAGTGAGTTCTAGAATATGCATATCTTGATAAACGTAATATTATTTTAATCCAAATTCATTTTCGACGGATGATAAGTTTTATACATATTTGTCACCAAATGAGATGATCGCATTTGAGATATATATAAAAATGCAAATTTCTTAATTTTGACTGCCATACCAATAAAGGTCAGATTAAATGCGTTGATAAAATTCACATATAAATAGTAGACGGAACATATATCACGTTAATGGTTTTATTTGTTAAAAAACCAGAGCATGTCGATTTTTGTTTACGGAAGATATATAATCAATAATTACGTGTTAAATACATAATTTAAACATTACGAATGCATAACTGGAGTGAGGAAAAATCAAGAATTTGTATAAATTTGTTTTTATCAATTTAGGAAGACGCGGGAAATCTATTGGGATGCTGTCCATTAATAAATATCAGGTTATTTATTACTATAACTATTACTAATATAGGTCTTTAAAGGTAACTGTACAAACATACAATCAAAGTTTTGTTCTCAAAAGTCTTGGCTATTTCCAATTCCGATGCAAATATTTAATACCTATTATTAACACACTAAGATTTCGCACCTAAACATACGTTTTGTATATTTAGTGCTGTAGTATTATGGAACCTACCGTATTCAGATTTCATCGCTGCTTTCTGACATTTAAATCATTTAGACATCTGCTTAGGCTAGGATCGAACCAGCAACCTTCAGCATGATAAGAGTTAATAATAAACACTGTATTACGAGGGAATATCATACAGCAAAAAAACTTACGTTTACTAATATTATTAAGGCAAAATTTTGTATGTTTACTACTCCTTTACAGCAACAATACTGACCGGATTCCGCCAAAATTTGACACACAAATAGTACTAGTATATCACCTAGACTAACACATGATACTCATTACCGTAAATGTGTCCAGAACCAAGTGAATAATGTAGATATTAATAAAAATATTCCGATACCAAAAGTACAGCGTATAACAGAATCTTCCAATCCCCACCGAGATAGTGCAGGGATGCGGGCAGTTTATGGTAATCGGCGAAGCGCGGACGGTTATCACACCGACCATTTTCATACTTTAGATAACTTCTCACACCTGTTCGAGATTGGTGTTTGGGGCAACAGCCGCTTGGGACTCGATGCTAGTATCTCTTGTATCGTTGAACTTATTTAACTGTTTACAAAGAATATTTGTACTGTTTGCAGGGAATAGTTTTGTAGTCCATATTACATATAATTAGATTTGTTAAGATGTCTGTACTCGTATCTCTGATAGTTTATCATGTTTGACTGTTTCATTCTTATAACACTGGATTATATGAATGAATTTAATATTTTGTCTATTCTTTTTCATATAAGTAAAGTAAGAAACAATCGTGCAGTTAATCTATTATAGATCATAGATATCTGTTAGCAACTTCATATAGAACAAAGGTTTTCTAAAGTCAAACAGATGTGTTGCTACCTTCGAGGTCTAAGTTGGTTGTTCATCAGCGTTATTGCTGCTCATGGACCTGAGGCGGGTCCCGTCGGCATTGCTAAGTCTGACGGGTAATATTTCTATACCTTACCAACAAGCCAGAATAAGGCAGCGCTTAAAATTGCTGTAGTACAGCAGAAATAGGTATGGTACGAAAGATTCTACCAAGTTTAAATTCACGTCATACAAATGGCGAAACGTATTATTGATGGCTGATATTTATGATATGGCGTAATTGATGGATGATTGATTGGTAGTCTACCCAATACAGAAGGCATGCGTCGGTCAAAGAGTTTGATGTGTATTTTTTGTGTTTTTCAGGCATTTCGTAAGATCTCCGGAGCGACCGTGGCGCGGCCGTCGACCTTGTGCGGAAACCGTGTCAGGGAAATGCTTTCCTCCGGTGTGTGCCTCCACCGAACTACTGTTTGCTCTACTTCACATTTTTTGACATAAAATAAAATAAAAATTATTCAAGAACTTTTAAAATTAGATTATGTATAAGTGAATAGTTAATAATAGCAGTTTGTTCTTATGTAATAATGTAAATATACCACAAATATGCGTGTTAGATGTAAAATATTAAAAATTAAAATATTTTAATGGATTTCTGCTCAGGAGCTACTAGAGTATAATCTTAGGTAAAAGTTTATTAAAGGAATAATTAAACAGTTTATTATTGTTTTATATTTATTAAGTTGTTCTACATACAAAGTATGACATGCTTTTAAATTACTATGAAGGAGAGTAGATTTGAATTATATTTTAATGTTGAGTTAAAAATTTACCACTTGTGTTTTCTTTGCTGACAACTTTATAATAGGTAATTAATAGATATAATGTATTTAATTGTCTACGCACACCTGTATCATTGAGCTGATAATTTCTTTTGTTCTTTATTGATTATACTCGTAAGATATATCCAAAACATTATTTTTATATGAAAATTTATCCTTAGAGGATAAATCATTGTATTTTATTGTATGGCAACGGGTAGGTTGCAACACATTTTCAATATTGTGTGTTTTACAAGACATTCGAACATACAAAGTTATAGTTTTAGATTGATTTAAAAGTGCCAAATAATTCGCCAAATGTGAAGTAGTCATGGAATAATATGGCAATTCCAAAAAGAAAAGTATTCCAATCTAATTTCGATTCTTCAGTGTTCCTAGTTCTCTAAATTAATAAGGATCTCAAATAATAAAGTTATTAACCTCATTCTTCTTGCTATTTCTTATATGTCAAATCCTAGACACATCCTGCCAAGGTATATCAGGAACGATACATGAGTCTTCAAGATACACAAAAGAGGAATTAAGGAAGAAAAAAGGAGAGAATACACACTCCTTTCTCTTTTTCTAAGCCGGCTATGCAACGAGTGTTCTGGTGTTGCAAATAATCCTAGACAACAACTACTTTCCACACAGTGACCTGTCTTCCTCATACATTTAGAATGCAAAAAATCATTAGCAGTACCTGTCGAACATCGTCAATTAGCTCAGCAATGAGATCATTGTAGGCATTGTCCAGCGACAAAGCGAGAAGCGGAGACGGGCGCGGGATGCATCACGTCGGCTGTCGTCACACGTCCGGCGCTGTATAAGGCGAGTCCAAATAGAGCAAACCTCCAATCGGGAGCGAAGCCGCCATGGCTAGCATACTAAGCGACGGGCAACGCTCAATCGATACGAAAGAAATCCACCGACAACCGAACAATGTTTTTGGTTGCTATTTTGGGGCGAAGAAACAATTTATATGAAACTTTTAGGCTTTATACCGACGATTAGTAGCACTAAATCCAGCCTAATCGTCTAATATTGATATAAACAGACATTTAGCCTTTCCAATTCTATTAGCTTGTTAGCAATATAATAGTAGCAAAGTAATAGTGCATATACAGTAGAACCAGTACTGAAGGTCTATAATAAAAGAAAAATATATATATTTTACTAAAGTAGAGCATTTAGCACCTGAGTTTCCTTTTCGTGTGAATATGCTAATAAAACATTTAATAAAAAACGTAGGCAAAAATTACATCAGGTGATTTTATATTAAAGCTTCAAAATATCCGACAAGAATTACAATTTGAAGTATTATATATCGATGTCCAGTGTGGTAGACCTCTTACTATATTAGTCAGATACGCAGAGGGTTTGATTCTAGAGATATACCAAAAGTTGGTTTTAATTATTTATCAGGACTTGCTGTGCCTACCGTTTCACATGCGACTTATTTTTTTTAATTTATGTAAAATAAAAAAAATACCGTGATGTTAAATAATCTATAGGCTTCCTCAAAAATGGGACTATTCAACACAAAAATATTTTTTCAATTCGAACCAGGAATTCTTGAGATTAGCACGTTCAACCAAACAAACAAACTCATCAGCTTTATAAAGTTAAAAAAATAGTATAGTTAGGAATGTAGGAAAAGGCGACGATGCTTCTGCAGGAAGACCACACGGAGAGTCGTACAATCTTTAAATAACTTCACAAGCATTAATCAATTATATAAAGTTTTAATGTATCACTAAAATATGTTTGCACGAAATCCATAACTTTACATAATGTGATTTACTCGTAAAATATTTAGGTGAACCAGTCGAAATGCAAATACTAATCAAATACACGGAGGTATAAAATGTAGAGACGGGGATCGGCGCTTAAAATTTGGAAACGCTACAAAATGACGTGAATATTAATTAGGTTTAATTTATTGATAATAGAGCACGTTAATGTCGCATAATTAATTATACTCGCGACTAGCGATCTGTCCGCGACTGCCTTATTTCAAATATCATTAAAACGTTCACACTACATAAACATGCCTTTGTAACAAACTGTGACTAAATAGGGACTTATAATTTAATATATTTTAAATATTTATATATATATATTTTATATTTTAAACACAAATAATGTGTGGACATTACTAAACAAATATTTTATTTGAAAAGGTTAAATGTTATATTAAAAAAATCAGTAACATTAACACTAATATAATTATGCACAAGTTTAAAAAAACACGTAATTTTGTAGAGCTACAATCAAAATATGTAAAAGAAATTCATGTATACAATACGGGAATCAATTTTAAAACATGTTATGCATATACAATATAGGAATCATAAAATGCACAGACACCAAGTCTGCCGCGATTGAAATATATAATACTTGTATCTTAGAAATATTAATGAGGAGCTATGATAAAATTCTCGATGCTTTTAGTGTTTCAACAGTTTTATGTTAATGATGCCGTCACAATAAAGTTTTAATGTTTTGTACCAAACTTGGAAAATCGGAATATTTATGGAGTTTTTTTTTGTGTTTGTCTGCTTGTGTATATTTTTTAATTAGGAAAAGAAAATTGTACTGTGTTCTCAACTTCAGAGTACAATTTTCTTTTCCCAATGACCCATGTTAGGTAAACTATTGTACGAGTAATTGACAATTTGTAACTACTCTATAAAATATATTTTATTTGATTTAAAACAAACAATTTCGCAAACCAGTTGGTTCAAATACTATGAAGTGAAGGGGGTAGATCTCTTTGTGGTCTGCCTAATAACAGCAGTGTTATGCGCTGTTGTATTCTGGTGTGAAGGGTGTGGTAAGGGAGACATACCTTTCCGAGGCATTCCATTTTAGTCCTCAGGGGTAGCAACGCATCTGTGGCTTACCTTAGGTGAGACTTTGATCTTATTTAGGATTAATTACAGATGTCCATGAGCGGCAGTAGCTACTGACCATCAGGTGGGCTGCATATTCGGTTGCTACTTCCGTACTTTAAAAAAACACTCCTTTATTAAACAGTAGATTATCCGTCAACTTACAATAAACTAAACAATTTCTAAAACTGTTTCCTATTAATATAGGGATAATTTAAAAAAAAAACAACCAAAACAACCAAGATCGAAATTTAATTTAAGTTAACGGTCTTACAATAAATTATTCTATTCTTCTACTACAAAAATCTTAAAGGAAACAAAAAAGAACAGAAGCGAGACTCGCTATTGGTCGTTTTATTAGCATTGACGTTACACTCATTTGCATTTATAAAGTAAATGGATATCGTGGACTTTATGCGGAAATTCACGATCAATAAATTGATTTTATTGTATTAATAACAAGAGCACTACGATTCCGGTCTAATGTCAATTTAAGTCACACGTGTGTCGCCTGCTACAAAAACTGCGTGATTTTATAGTTGTTTATGACGCCATATGTTAAAAATACCATTTTGTACGAAATACCACTAATTTTCCTTTTCGGGTTGTTGTTGTCAACTCATTCTTATTCCACTATTAGGCACTAGTTCTTCTTAGAATGAGTGACGTTTCGGTCACAGCATTGGCCAAGTATGAATTGAGAGATACCACAAACCCTTGACAACTTTTTAA
Organism: Cecropterus dorantes dorantes; assembly: GCA_018249915.1. NCBI lineage: Eukaryota > Metazoa > Arthropoda > Insecta > Lepidoptera > Hesperiidae > Cecropterus > Cecropterus dorantes. The sequence continues at coordinate 6,183 of DWLI01000775.1, read as the reverse complement.
ATTAACTGTCAGCTCTAGGTAGTGGTGGAGTTGCTGTAATCGAAACTCTGTTTTGGGTAATAAATCCTAAACCCTCTACATGCCAGGTTTTATGGCCATTGTGCAAGGATTATCATATAAAATTACTTAGGTTTAGATATGTATTACAAAAAAATCCATACATAGACTGTCCTTAGTATCATTTTAATGTAAATACCGGGGCTTGCAGCCCAAACATAGAGCTGACGCATTCCTCAACATTTTCTTAAACGTTACTTTTGTGAAAAAATTACACGCTCATAATTCAATTGCATATTACATGACGTTTGATACACAAACCGACTGCATAATTCATATTACCATGTACATACGAGATGGCAGGGCCGATATATCAGATATCAGAAATCAGAAACTTGAAGAATGTTGTTATAATCATTTTGTGGAGCCGCTTAATAAATTTGTATAAACGTCGCTATAAATTATTGCAACGGTGTATGGGAAAGAAAATTTGGTGCGACGTGTTCCTAATAGAGAATTAGATATATTTGGTACGTCGCGGCTCGCTCCCGGTTGGATACGCGTTATTATAGCGAAACAACTTCTTTTGATTCCGAACTAACATTAAATATTTATTATTTGTACACGGGAACTTAAAAGAAGTGTCATTATATTTTTTGGTGTCGCTGCGAAAAATTAAACGCATATTATTTAGACACACGTCTGTTGGTTTGTTCTTCGGTTTGACTATGTGTAACACTATGTTGTTTAAAAACTCGGTACGTTTAAAACACAAAGAATGCGTGATACATTAACTTCAATACAACTGAATATCCGAAATAAATCAAAATGTCATTACAATAAAAGAACCGTCATTAAAATTGATCTTTTTCCTCAAAATTGCACTTAGTATTCGCGTATAATCAGTCCGGTAAGCTAACACAAATAAAGCTAGTCGTTGTCAGCAGACATGATTGTTGTCACTAAAATAGGAACACATAAACCCCCGAGGACCGGCGCAGGCTTACAGTGAGATAGTCATAACATAGATAGCAGAGAAAATGGCGCACTACTGTGCGGCGCAGCAGTGAAAACAAACAGACACATAAACAAACAGCCGGATGTCGTGTTGCGTATGTGAGGCTCGTCGTGCGTAGAAAGTGTCGTGTGAGCGCTTTGCATCGTACGACACCGACACGATTTTATGCTCCGACGAATACGACTTCACGATTTTAGTTTGATATTATCACGGAATTAATATAGTGTTAAGTATTATTGATATTTTAATAATTGACATGGATAATCGTAACGGTAAAAGTACTGCAAAGTATAATAAATGAAAAGAAATACTGCAAAGTAGGTTGAGTATTGAAGTATTGATGCTAACTAAATTAAAACATGATTAAACTATGAAAACCTTAACATTTTGGTTAGCACTGGGTTTTCATAGTAGTGGTTTATTAAAATCTTTCTTTGATACTTGTATAAGCAATGAAATAAAGTTTTACTAAAATAATCTCAGGAAACTAAGTTTATAATATACTAGCTGTGCATCGCAGTTTCACCGTTACTACGTAAAAAAAACAAACATAACAATAATATATAACAATATAGCCTTCCTCAAAGCCCGTTCAACCAAACACACTCTACTGCTTTATAATATTAGTATAGATTGAGAAAAATAGAATACACCCACTTAATTTGCTTTATTGGAATTAAAACTTCCAATGTAGGCTTTAAGTTGCAATATAAATAACATAACATGAAATGATTAACATTACATTAAATATGATTATAATAACAGGATGTTATACGGTCTTGAGATGTAACATTATCAATTATAACAACATTACAATTAAGTTGTTCAGTTTGCGATTTGTTGCACGATACGCCATTCAAAGTAAATAATAGTTTTTACAGATCAGTGATTTCAAATCTTCTTCATGGTGCGACCGCCATACCATATTTTAATATTTCACGATATCCTGAGTATATGAAAATATTCCACTCCTTAACTGTCATTTGTAACGTACATTTTATTTTATAATGAAATATGAAATCAATGGAATATTATTATTTATTTTATAATAAAGTATCACTAAAATACCCACATAAGATTGCTTCTTAAATACTTTTCTGTTAAGGTTTTTCGACCTTATGCAGGCTTAGAGACCCATGAAAGGTCGCGATTCACTTTAAAAACATGTTCTCCTAGGCCTAAGATTATGTAAAAACAAAAATATCGTCTAAAAACAGAGTCGTATCCGTCCCGTGGAATGTAACTGTATGTAGAGCAATTCGTGCACCTGACGAGCGCTATATATTACCATTGTGAGACGTGCCCAATGCCATCGAATACCTAATTACTTGCTGTTTTCTACAGTAGAGAAAACTCTTCTCTGTCGAACACTGAACTCTCACTAAAGGATGCGTGGCACACTTGTTAGTGCTTTTCTATTGAACCTAGTCTTATTTGCATAGACTAAAGTGCTCGCTGTCTGACTCAACAAAAAAATGTGATGAAAGCAACATTCGTTTATTTACTAAAGATATTTCGATCATATTGCATACATTTTTTTAATCTACATTTAATAAAACTGCCAATAAGAACTCTCCTCTTGTATGCTATACTTTGATTTGTCTATTTCAAAATACATATAATACTTAGAATTAAAAACGAAATAAAATATTGTTTATTAAGAAATTTAAACGCTTTAATATTCGATTCCGGAGGTACCACCGTTATTTAATGGCTAAGGTAAGTATATCCGTAAAGTTCTCATTTGAAAGGTTTTGTAAGGGATAGAAACATTTACAAGCATTCCAATTTACTCGAATTATAAACAGAACTTTATAGTATGTAACGTTAATCATGAAACATCCTTTAAGTTATTTAATAAAACATACTTATTCATATTTTTTAAAATGTTATCTGTCACTTTTAAACAGGTACACATCGATTTAGATTGACTATCTTAGAATTTAACCGAGGTATTTTTAACAGATTCTTGTGTCATATTTTAGCGCGATCCATAGTCCGACTAGGACAGCATACGTGTGTTGTATTTTAAAAATCCGTATAAAATATCGAAAAAAATGATTCGGAATGTCCACCTGTCATTGCTTGTCACTCGTGCTGAGAATTGAATCCTGGACCTTATTTCAGTGGCGCTGCCCAGTCGTACCATAACGGCAGTCAATCGATTGATTGATGGATATGTTTGAAGGTTTAATGTAAGTTTTTCACGTGATTACTAGCACCTGCAGTTTATCCAGACGATTAAATGCCAAGTAATCGTAGCAACTCAGCATAAGTACATTGGAATTTATCACTTTTTACCTTATTAAATCTATACTTAAATAAATAACCTTGTCCAATTCGCAAATAAACAAAAAATACGGTTAAAAACAACACACGTTTGTTATTAAGATTCTATTAACGGTTTTGTAATTTTATAGATTTGTTTTAAATTGAAATAAAACCGTAATTAGTACCTTATTTTTTTTATATGTATCACGGAAATATCATTTCACATGCTCGTATATAGGAAGTATCAATTATTTTGCATTCGGCACCTATTAGTAAATTTGCATACATATTTTTCAAGTTCGTATAGTCGCTGCTTACTAAACTACAAATAGGTCCACGGTCTATAAACTATTGTAGTATAACAGATTATCTAAAGTTTCGTTTTGTGGGTGTTCTTCCTATTATTCGCCATGCATTCTTGGTTTGTATTACGTAATAATTTGCATAATTGCGTTTAATATTGAGATACAATGCTTATCTCAATATGTCAATTGAAATGTTGTTTGCAACGCATTTAAACCCGTATTTAATACAAATAGAACGTGTTAGAATATATGGGTGACATAAATTATGTTTGAGCATGTATCGCAATCATGTCGTGGGTACCTGTAGGTATGTAGGCATGGTAGGTATGGTAGGTAGGATGATGCAATCGCCGCTGCAAGTATGTCCGACACGCGGCCTGCTCCGTCCCGATGCTGTAAGTGACAATTCCATTCATTATATCAACGTTGACGTCAATTCCTGCGCGGCCCCAGAATTCCAAAACGGTCACAAAACAGCCGGCCAGTCACAAAACGTCAGAAACCTCAACGCTTAAGTCTCATCGAGACAGCAAAGTAAACAAAGGACATCGATCGCTAAAAAGAATCGAGTGACATCGAGACGACTCGGCAAAAACTTGAGCCGATGCAATAACTCAAAACTGGGTATATAGCCGACTCGATCGGCCAGTAGGTAAGTTACGCTCGCGTTTTTACTGACTCTTGTCACCCGTCAAACAGTCGTCGAGCTCATGATGGGCTGCCTTCGATGGACGCCTGCCAACCTCCTCGCCATTCGAACAACGACGTAAATCCCGTCCGACGCGAGTAACTCCCACCTCAATCACCGGATCATAAAGTCGAATGCAGTTTGTTGTGCATTACGTAGTTGCCGCATTTAGTCGTTAGTTCGAGCAAGTGGTAGTGTTTTTTTGCCCTCCACGACCTGGCGGGCTCGACGGAACTGACTGGCCCATTGTATGGTAATACTCGGCCGGATTTTGTTCGGGCTCAATTATATTATGAAGCTTAACCACAAAGTCAAAAGTCACCCGAGTGTCTTTGTTGCGAGACGGCGCGTGTCGGGACGGTGCGTCCCTTGGAAACGCGCATATACTCGTACGTCCCGAATCTAGGCGATATTACTAAAATAACCAGGCATGGTGCATACTGTACCATACGGTTGCTATGTAATTAATATTTATACATTCTTATATATATTGCCAATAAAAAACAATGCCTAGTGGAATAGATACTGCGTACCCTAAGGTTTGAATCCAACCTTTCATTTTCCGAAGTTATTGGCATGTTAAATATTACCTTCACTTGCTTAAATAGTTAGTGAACGTACCAAAAAAATATACTTATCTGAGAATTATCTAAAAAATTGACAATTCTAAAGACAGTATGTTAGACTATAACCTACACCATTATACTGCCCGTGCTTAACAGACGTATGATTTGATAATGAAGAATACAAGGAACAACTGCTAAGACCTTATTAATTTGATTAATATTAATCGAACGCGCGCTATATGCATTCGTTTCAATACATTTGTACCGCCGCGCTATTAAGACTTCGTGTCGTCCCTTACGGACTAACATGAGGAAAATCCGTGTATGGCAACTAACTATCAAGGTTTTCTATACTAAAATGTGCATTGGCTTTTATCCTGTTTCGATCGACTGAGGAAGTGATGATAAGGAATAAAGAACGCAATAAAATCATTATTGGTTTTTGTGTCAGATATCGTCTGCATGGATTTACAGGTTGTGTTACGTTTGTAATATTGCCAGTTAAAATAAAATGGTGGTGTAAAACTTTCTGTTTTAAAAACCACCGTTATGTTTCATGGAGGTCGAAGGGCGTTTGGTTATCTCATTTATTATGTGTATAATAAATTCATATTCATATATGCCTAGATATATCCTTATTTCTCGACGCCATCTGTATTATGGAAGCACCTAATTTAATGTACAGATTGTGTATCTATGACAATTATTATAATATAATAGATGCTTAGTTGATGAGCATTTTAACTAATTAGTCCAGAAAATGAAGTGTTAATTAAATGACTTCTGATATAACATGACAATAATTAATCCACTTTTTGCGTTAATAGTGTTGGTAAAAAATCGATACCTCTAATTATAATAATATCAATTAATTCAGCGATGTATAGGAAATATAAGTACCATTTCTATTTCTGAATTTATATTTTGTTAGTGCATAAGTTCGTTAGTACCTATAAGTATAAAAAATAAGTAAATAGATAAATATCATACCATTTTTCGTTTTCCTTAATGGTACCTCATCGCTGCTGTTCTATGATAAGTCATCCAAATTAAATGTGCCTTATACCGTCAATCCATTATTGTCCCACTGCTGGGCACGGGTAGTTTCAATTCTGGCTAATTGCAAATTGGTTGACTTCAAACACCTTTAAGAACTTTTTAAAGAACTTGTGTAGGAACACATCTGAGAGTTCTCGGGAATCCTTTCCCCACCATGTATTTTTCATCGTAAAGCAGTGATAATTAACTTCTAATACGCACCTAATTTTAGAAAAATCAGTGGTGCGTGCCTGGGATTCGAACCCCGGACTCCCGATCGAGAGCCCGAGTTTCAACCAT
>DWLI01000774.1:0-18691 GCA_018249915.1 Cecropterus dorantes dorantes | reverse complement strand
AATTTAAGTGTAGTCATTTACGTTATGACGGATGCGGTTTTCAGGGATAAAAATGGAACGGGATAAAAAATATCATATGTTCTATTCCTGGTTCTAAGCTACCTCTCCCCAATTTTCAGCCAAACCGGTTCAGCCGTTCTCGAGTTATAAATAGTGTAACTAACACGACGACACGACTTTCTTTTATATATATATATAGATTGTAATTAACCTCCAATTCAAGTTTAACTTGAGATCTACTAACGTAAAACAGTTCTTATGTATCATTGGTAGGGTGTGAATGCCGACTGAGCGAACAACGAGGCTAACATCTTGGTGTTCAGGAGTAGCAAAGCATCTTTGATTGATTTCTGGTAGAACCCCTGTTCTATATGAAGTTTCTTACAACCGTTCATGGACAGCAGTCACAGTTACATCTATTCCTTACCATCAGTGAACTGCATGCTGTTTGGTACTACAATTCTATGAAAAGGCTATACGTGCACTGTTCTAAGAACTTAAACAAATTCATTGCTTCATCAAATTGCCCTTGTTCTTACTACATTATATACTACATTTGTATTTTTGAAGGTGGCAGAATTTTTTGTGGATCCACTCCGGAAAAACCACCGCCATACCTCTTTCTGCCTAATAACAGCAGTGTTATGCGCTGCTGTGTTCTGGTCTGAAGGGCGTGTGGTAAGAAATATACTTTTCTTAGGCATTGCATCTTAGTCCTCAGGGGTAGCAACGCATCCGTGGCTAAACTTAGGTGATACTTTGATCTTACCTAGGCTTGATTACAGGTGTCCATGGCCTTTATAAGCCACTTATCATCAGTTGGGCTGCATGCTCGTTTGATACTTCCATACAATAAAAAAATCCTTAAATGGAACAATGGCGTTTTTTCATGTCCACAACATGATTTAATCTGTACTACTTTAGTTATTCGTTCGTTTTGTAACCCTCTTCACAAAACTTGTCCCGGTACATTCGATTTGAACTAAATTTGTAGAGAACGAATGCCCGCACATTCCGGGATCCTTTGTGAAATTTTCTATTTACTTTACAAGCTCGCTTTTGTCCTTATATTGAATTGTTCATCTCGCTTTGCATCTATTGTAAGAGTAAGGTAAAGTAATCTTGGAGAAGGTAATCTGGCGTGGGTGGGTAGTTTATTCTAGAAAAGGTCTATTCTTCATTTTATTGTCTCTTTTTCTTGTTGTATAAAGTTTCTGTTAGTTGATATAAGATTAAACATTTTATATACAAGCTCCGGATATTGCATACTAATAACAATATGCTAAATTCATTGTTGATTTTATGTGAAAGTAATACTTTCTTTTTAGAAGCCACGTATAAAACTTATAGCATGTTTATCAAAGTTGACATGATTTGCCTCAAAAAGCCTCTTCCAATTAGCGAAAAATGTTTCTTTTTATGATTTATTTTTCAACCAAGCACTGTTATACGTATAATGTTAAAATTTAAATGTTAATTTATATTCTTCATTCTGTTCGATATTTTGTTTATGAGAACAAAAAATAACAGAAGTGTTTATAAACTAATAAAATCTGGGAGGAGATTAATTAAAAAAAAATCTTATTCCTTAGATCCGTGCGCAGAACACGAATGTGCTGACGGTGGTATCTGCCAGCTCAATGAAGCGCGCGCCCCAGTTTGCCGGTGTGGTCCTCCGTGTGACTTGGTGGTGCGGACGGGCTCTGCAGTGTGCGGCTCCGACTACAGGGACTACGCAAGCGAGTGCGCGCTACGACGCGAAGGCTGTCGGACGAGGCAACAACTGTCCATTGCGTATAGAGGCGAATGCGCATCTGGTATGCTTTATTGCATTACATTATCTAGCTACAGAGGTAGTAGTTTTAAATAGAAACTAAGAAACGTAGACACCACTAATTTTTAAGTAGTGTTAGAGCATTATTAGAAATTAATTATAATTTGATTTACGTCAAGGAAATATAATTGTAGAGAAGTAGAGAAATACATTATTCTTAAAGGTGCTTGAAGTTTATGCTTAAAATTTTATATAATTCAAGTTTTAATACGATATACTTAGATTAAAATGAACAATATATATTATAAACCAGTCTTGTTACTATGTTACGTTTAGTAAAGATTAAGATGAATTTAATTTTGAAAATAAAATAGTTATAAAAAAAGTTACATTAAAAGTTTGGTGTTTGCGTATATTATACCTAAGATCTAGAACAATTTAGGTAAACTGCGAGGCAGAGATTCCGGGCTGAAGCGGAATTATTAATCAAAAACCTTTAATACCGCGTTTTAGGTACGAATAGTTACCTCAACGTCTCGTCTTCTAATCTGAAATTAAATCTTTATTCGAAATTGTAAAGAGGCTGTACCGAAATCCCTGTTGAGAGAGACAAGAGACATTTTGTTTTAAAAGTAATTGGACACAAGAATTGAGGCGTTTATCTCCGAAAAGAAATTGTGACAGGAGCGATATGATTGCATTTTCTTGAATTATTAACTTTACTTTTATATATGTGACGTACTCGTATTAATGAGAATCATTTTAAAAGATCATATACTACGTACTTTCATATCCTAATATTTTATACACTTATTATTTTTAAATTAAATTAAAACTATCAAATGTTGCTGCTTGTACCTAAAATAGATTAATGATAAAAAATCAATATCCTAGGACAAAAAATCAAAATTCTAAACAAAACATATAAAATAGGTAGTATAATCAGATTTTGTCGCAATATTTCCCTTTGGAAATGTAAATTGGGTCTATTTACCTTTCAAACGAGATTTAGCATCACAGATTTATGTTACGAGAACACGCGCCACAGAACTTTTAATTTTCAGAGTTCATGAAGCAAAACGTTAGCCAAAACTTGTGAAGCAATCCGAATAGATTTTCCGAAATCAGCAGAATTTATACAATTTGATCTCCTTTATTATTGGTACAAACCGATTCTCAAGAGTACTGCTACACCCGCTCGCGAGCGAACGACAAGCGATCAAGTTAAGATATTATCTTTAAAGTCACTCGCAGTTCCGTGACTCGATTTAAATTATTGTTCAAGGAACAATATGGATATATATCGCAATTAAACTACAATATAAATGATCGGGATGCTAATACATTCATTGACATTTACATGTACTAAAATTTTAAGTATGTTATTGAACTATGTAACTACTAAAATGATACTTTATCATGTGTAGTGATCACTGTTTCCTCATACAAATAGTTTTTTTTAAGTAAAATAACTTATTTTATATTAATGTAGTTGCTATCGCCGATGACATAGTAAATAGATTACGATATCTTACATTTTTTGACTTACTCGATTTTCGTAGTTGATAAGACAAAGCCTTATAAGCTCTGAATCCGCGGAAACAGATGAGAATGCTTCATAGTTATTAAATTATAGCAGATTACAATGAAATTTGATAATGAATTAAGGTTCGAACAGATTAATTAATTTGAGCCGTCTGAGAAGACTGTAGTGCCTCTTATTGACTTATCTAAAACAATTCGATCTAGAACAAGGTTAAAATATTTAAGACTGTTAGTTGAATAGGTTTACTTAGGTTGTTAACTTTAAAGCGGTTGTTAACTTTACTACTTCCAATGAAAATAATTCAATTGGAAGAAATTAAATAAGACACGGGCAAACGCGAGAGAAATCACATAGAGGAAAGGCTTAGATATATATATAATTATATTGACATACATAGACATTGAGATACTTGTATTTAATTATGCTCACAATCATATAAAGTTTTTCATTCAAATATAAAGACGACTCGTATAACAGCCTATCACCATACCGGTATGATACGCATTGATTTCCAGGTTCGATCCCCGGCCAGACAGAAATCTGAATGATGAATTTAGGTATCTGATTTGGATTTGGGTATTTCTCTATTTGTCTTTGTATATGGCACTAGAACATAGGTGAAAATCCTAGTGTAGCGCTATGAGTTTAGAAATCGTTAAATCATTTTGTAGCCATGAGATTCGTTACCTCTGTTCTTCTATAAGCTATATCTATATGTATAAGGACGTACCTATACTAGCTTCCGACTTCATCTAAGCGCTTAGCCTAACCGTCCTTTACATTGCCTTTCCATTTGCTCTGTCTGGATCTAAACCTAGCAAAGCTGTCAGCGTTGTCAATCCATTTGAGCCAATTAGTTTAGTTTCGTATAAAATCATAGTTATGCATTGATATTTGATGCATTTTTAGTGTTGGTGTCTTTTTATCAATTTTATTATTCTTACTATAAAATGATTACAACAATTAATATGATCGAAGAGTACAATTATCTTCCTTGTCTGAATTCATCAGGAAACTACTTTAAAAATGGTATAATAGAAGTTAAAAAGCTGCTCTATTATGCTTTTCTCAATCGAAGTTAGAAAATTTCTGTAATGCTTATCTAAATATATTATATAGCATATTATTTACAGAACTAATACCAACGCGTTTAAAATCAGTGTAAATAAAAGGTTGTAAATTTGTCAAAGACAAATCTATCCTTTTCCAATATTATATTGGCATATAGTCCTTGTTTGTGTATTTGACTGCCAGACAAATGTTTGCTTCGACCGTAATCCGGAACGCTCACTGTTACGGAATGGAAACCACGTTTTAACTGATATATGGACAATCTATATCTATAATAATATTATAAATCATGTAATATAAATTATAAATGAAAAAATAATATTATTACTGAACGGGCTATTTTTAGGAACAACTTATTCGAATTGAAAAAATATTTTTATAGTGAATAGTAAATTTATCGAGGAAGGCTATAGGCTATGTTTTTTATGTATAAGCGGGTGAAACCGCGGGGCACGGCTAGTATTATACATAAACGGAACAGTAATATAAAATATTCAAAAAGATTAGTATTATAATATAAACTAAAGGAGTATAAATCTTAGATTTATTAAATTTTATTTATTAAATAAACTTCGATATTAATCCACGAAAGCTAAACATGACGAGATGGATAATAGACTCAGATACAATTTAGGGTCAGATTAGATCATCTCAATAATATAATTTATCATTGCATTGTCGTTGAAAATACACGTATTACGTGAATTTCAATCAATTAATCTCAATCCGTTAAATTCATGACAGTTATTTCTGTCACCAGATTTGACTGCCACTCTCACAAAAAATAAATAAAGCAATTCTTATATAAATATCCTTTTGTTACTAGCGAAACATCCTTGCGACTCAGTAAAGTGTGGTCTCCGCGAGCGATGTTCGCTAGACGCCCGCGGCGTGGCGGTGTGCGGCTGCGGTGCGCCCTGCGAAGAGGTCGTCCGTCCCGTTTGCGGCACGGACGGACGGACATACGACAATCCTTGCTTGCTGGAGCGCGCGTCGTGTTTGGACAACCGGGATATACGAGTCGCTTATATGGGATTTTGCGGTGAGTAAGATATATTCGGTTAAATTTTATCAGGCTAACGTGTATCGTCTGTTACTTCTTGAAATACTTTAAGTGTAATAATATATTTTTTGTAAAATATAGTCGTTACCGGGCTTGATAGTTAGTATATTTATAATAGATATTATGGCAGCTATCGTATTTTTATACGAAATTACTAATTTATTTTTTCATTCATTACACAGTACGGATTTAGTAAGTACTACCTATACTTATAATAGTTAACTCGTTAATATTGTTATACTGTGTAAAAGAGCAATATTCTTGTCACGCGTGTTAATGCACGGATACGTGAGTCCTACACGCACACATGGCTTCACTCATTGCAATCTTAATGCCACCCACTCGTGTGTATTTTAAACATGCGCGACAGGAAAAGCGCCCTAAAACATATTACATTTGCTATGTTGTACCCGCAGTCGTTATACACAAAATTTCTCGAGCGTAACAAGGAGTTCATTTATCAACAGGATCAGAAAACCCATGTGCCCGGGCGACGTGTCCGTGGGGTGGGGCGTGCGTGACTCGTGGCGGGACAGCGCATTGCGCTTGTCCCGTTTGCGACGCAACACTGGCGCCAGTGTGCGCCTCCGACCACAACACGTATGGAAGCGAGTGCAAGATGCGTATGCACGCCTGCCAAGCAAGTTTCAAGGATGGCGACTTACGAGTGCTGTATAACGGGACATGCCGTAAGTAGATAAAGAAATTAATGTTTAACATATGTACTTCAGAAAAGGTTGTATACTGTGCAATGTGCGTGTTCTGTTTGTGACGCTACCTGTGTGATAGTATGTGTGACCATAACGGAAACGCGTACAAAGATGCGCATGCACGCCTTCTATGCCAGCTTCTAGGGTTTACGAGTGCTGTAAAATGAGACTTGCCTAAGTAGATAATATTAAATGCAACCGTTTTCAAATAACATTTGTAATGCCCTTCTAGATGGAATAAGCTTAGTAGCTTATCTCGTTTGCAACGCTACTCTCGCTACAGTGTGCGTTCGACCACAAGCTAGTGCAAGACCACGCATGCACGCTTGCCAAGCTTTGTTCAAGGGTAGCGACTTAGGAATGCTGTTTACTTGTCGTAGGTAAATAAACTCGAATAAATGTTTAATACTTGATTTGTATAGTCATTGTACAAAAAGTTAGTGTAGTATTTGTCACGTTTAAAATGTATTAATATTTTTGGCGACAATATGCACATAAACGAACTGGAAATAAAAAAAAATACAAAATGTCTATTAGTAAAATTCACAGCCGAAAAACTTCAAACAGTTTTGTCGATAGCTAGTTTCCAACATATTAAGTGAAATAAATGTGTTGTAGGTCGTTAGAAAATACTGATATATAAGTAAAGGACGTAAATATCCGATATTTAACGTCAAAATCAAAAGTAAGTATAATGATATAAACATAGCTACTACTTCCATAGTCGTATTGATTCCATTTTTATGAAATAATTCGAAAGATAAAATGTTATAAATGAAATGCAATATCCTTCATTCATTTCCGAAAAAGGTATAAATATATTACTAATATTCAGATTTGCGAGATGAGCAAATATTTTCGCCATTTATTCGGGTTAAAGCGACGTCAGGGAATGGCGAATTTAAAGGTAAAGATGAAATCAATTATAAAATTCCCCTCCAAAGAAAAATCGCTATCAATTTCTCGTGATGGAAGTCTTTCCTTTTATAAAGTTGTCAATAAAAGACGCACAAAAATTGCGAAAAAATGCTTTTATAAAAGAACGCTTGTTTTTAATATCGTCTACCTAGTACACTGTGTAGAGGTACTGTAACAGTTCAATCACAGCTTGATCTTTTTCACTTCGTCTCAGGCGGTCGTATAATCTTGTAGAAGCAATTGATAGAATTGGTCCTACAGAAAACCTATTGTGAAAATCTTTATATCGGTACTGAAGTCACTTACGTAAAAGGCAAGAAATATAAAGAGAACAGCTGATGCTAGTTGATTTTGATAAATTATTTCAAAATAAGTTTACTGATTTGTGATTCATTGTATACAATCAAAATGGCAGACAATCATTCGGTTTTTTGTTTAGTGTAGTATAAACAGGTACATATTCTTGTAATTCAATTTACGTATGTGACAGTCTAACAAGTTACTTCAAATATAACAATCGATAACTTTAAGAGACTTTACATCTTTCTTTTATCATCAGATGGGGAAATGTAAAATATGGTTCGTATTTATATAAGACCATGTGTCTGATATGCAGAGACTTCCGGGTTCGATTCTCAATTAAGCAGACACCTAAATTATGCGTTAATGTTTCCATTCTGGTACGGAGTTTGAATTCATTGCTGGTGCTATGGATGTTTATGTATTTGTCGCAAAATTGATGATCCTCACTACTCACGACATGTGTAACACGAGATGACTAACTAGCGATGTACATAAAATAATCTGTTTTTTGCGTATATTCTCATATTTCGAAAAAAACAAATCAGATGATTAACATAAATCTAGGTTATAACTGATGACCTTGTATAATTTTAATAATAAAATCATTCACTCGGTAAAAATAGCCCAAGGTATTCTCAGACTCCCACACGTAGGTAAAGTTTTTGTTTACTCCGATACGGCATTGATGGCGGTCATTTGTTCCGTCGAGAGAATGAGTGCTAATTAATTGCTGCGAATCTATCACTTACGTTGCTCGCTGAAATGTCAATTAGAGATTAAAACGGGTGCTTGTGAGTAATGAAAGTAGACGTAGACAAATGGAAGAGGACAAAGGATTAATTTTAGAATTTTATTAGCTATTTAGCGAGCCGATATTAGCGTCTCGTAACACTTTTATACATAATAACAATTTCAATATTAATAAAATTATTCTCGGAGGCATTTGGTTAGAAAGTCAGAAGCAATTTGCAAATGTTAGCAGATAAGTTTTAATAACGAAGCGTGGGAGTTCGGTGGTTGGGGCGATCGATCGGCTGACTGGGAACCATGATTGGCGTAGTCACTTGGATGAACAAATTTTACTACAGACACTAACTACTTTCAAGTGACGTTCCTGGCGTAAATACTTGCTCGACTTTAGAACTATGTCAACTTTGATTTTGCTTGAATTTCAAATGATTAATGGAAATTGTGCGCAAAAATCTTAAATAAAAACTAAGACGGGGTTGGATTTTATCGCTGTAATTTCTATTATTTCTGTAATCTCATTTTTGTTATGAATAATTTGATAAGTGTTTGTCACTAAATATTGAATGATAAAGTAAGTATTTATTTCTTGTGTAATGATTTTATCCAAGGGAGTACAAAGATGTTACTGTGTAGTAAAATACAGTGCCTTGCCAAATTAGTATACCCATGCAAGAAAAACGACAGTTTTCCATCTATATAGCAAATATCAGTAAATAATGGGATGCATTAAACAGAATTATATTTTTAAATTGTAAAAATATATAATACTAATAAAATAATTTTAATGAGATATTTTATATTATGTGATAGTTACTTTATTTTTATTCGATGCTCCTATTTAGTAAATATTTCGTGGTACTTCCTTTAGCTGCAATAAGTACCTTTATTTTGTCGTGGCATACTTTAAATGCATAACTGAATAATTTCTTGTAGATAACTATTATAATTTCACTCAATAATCAACTTTTTTATGATTTTTGCTTTGTTATTAAAGTTTTATTTACGATTTCCCTTTCAAGAAGCTCCTATGCATTCTATATTGGGTTCATATCTGGAGAAATTCCAAGCCTCTCCAAAACTTTTATATTTTTTATTGTACAAAGCATGTTTTAGCCTTTGCTTTGTGGTAGGAATCATCATCATGCGTACAAATAGGTTCTTCATCATTAGAGAACTAGTCTTTGAACTGTGGTATCAAGTTAGTCTCTAGGCGCTTTGTTTTTTTTTACAATGTAATGGTGCCCTGTCCCTTTTTCTGATATGGCAAAGTTTACAATAATACAAGGTGGATTTTTCATAGTAGGGACAATGCATTGTATTTCGCGCGTGGTTTTCGCCGTACAAGGGAAAAGTCGATTTCCCTCACAACTTGAAAGACAAATTCGTCGGAATCTGACTTGTGGTACAAAGCAATGTCTAAAATTTGGACATGATATATTGTTATTTCTGATTTTGTAACAGTGATAACACATTTTTTTAACATTTCTCAATCTTCTGTAGAGAAGTTTTTATATTTACGAGACCAATCAAGTCGCTTTTTAATCATAGTTGGACTCAACTCCGTTTTACGCGCAGGTTTTTGTAAGTCTAAACCATTTTCAGCGAGACGTTGCTGTTCACTTCGTTTGAAAACAAGGATTCCTTCTTTTCTTATGCTCTTAGTAACCTAACGAACAGGTATTACAGGTATTTTCTATTTTGAACACAGATATCATGATTTGTCCCATTTATCCCAGAATCATTTTTTTAATATTCTTTACAAAAATTTGGGACACATCTATTTCGTTTGTAATATCATACATTAATAACTCTGTAGCCATTAAAATACCATACACTTGAACAGCTTTCTTAGGACAGACATCACAACTGTTCATCTAAAATGTTTGTAAAATCAAATTGTTTTTATTTTTCATACCATAAACTCACTAAAAACATAATCACTTTACCTTTTCACAAGTATAAATTACTTTGCAAATTATCCTTTGACTAGTTATAAAGTACTTAAATGTATAATGCACAAGTATGATACGTTATTTCTAACATTTTGTTTAGAAACCTGCGCAGACATCGTCTGTCAAGGTGGAGGCGACTGTGCGGTGGACGTGGATAGCGGCCGGCCCGTCTGCCACTGCAATCACAACTGCACAGAGGCACAGGTAATGTTTTAAATACCAGTAATTTTGTATACTTAACCAATATGTCAACGAATAAGACGAGCCAGTATTAGCACTGCATCTACTCGTATACATATATACAAGCGAGAGTATACTAACAAAAGTTCTTAGAGCTTAAAATTATCACCATGAAATTTTGACAATAAGTCAAAAAGTGAATATGGCTACTGGTTCACTTATATATATTATCTACAAGGCAATTATCGCGCTCCTCGAGGGTAGCAACTAATCTGAGCCCCCTTTTCAGACATTATTTTTAAGAGAGCTTCATATAGAACAGGCGTTCTATCTGAAGTCAATCATGACTAAGATAGTCGCCTTATACATATGAAAGTGAGTCGGCACCTAAACAAAACATAATTAATTTTCACAGCGTAGATCACAGGATTAAGTTTTTAGTTTAAATTAAGTTTAGAATGAAATTTCTGTCACTTAAGAAACGGATTCGAAGGATAATTCCATAACAATGGCCACTTAATTCAGGAGAACTCGGGGATCATAACCGCTTGTTATACAAACCGAATAATAACTGGTTTAGAGATAACAATATTTTGATGATCTTGATTGTTTCTTAAGTTCTAGGTTGGTTTACAAAGTTTAGGAGATGTATACCCATTTTCTTAGAACTGAGCTTATTAACATCATATGTGTGGATTACATTTTGGTCAACTAGAGTTTTATTTTAATCATAATAATAATAATAACAATATTTATTTATTCAAGTAACCATACCTATTAACATTAATCTAATTTAAATTGTTTGTTTACATGAATGTATATACAATGATTAATATATTTACAATCAAAGCGTTTATTTATCATGATCAGGATACTGTTGGAGCTCTCCCGGACACGGTGCATCAGGGAGCTACATTTTTTGCGTATTTTCGTGTGAAAATAGTTGACACGCGCTTCTGCAAACATCCTTGACCTGAGCATCCTATAACCATTATTAAATTGAACACGAAAAGCATTGTAAGATTTTTGGGTGTAGTTGGTCCAAAGGCTGCTCAATACTTGCAAGTCGGAACTTTAACATACTATCTGAATTTATGTTAGTGATATGAATGAATATATCATTACAATTCTAGTAGGACATATATTTGACTTGCTAAATAGGTACATATTACGCATATTATTGAAACGCATAGAACATATTTCGGTACCTAAGGTTATTATTATAATCTTGAAATGTTTCCAACAGAATGGTAGATTACTCCTTATATATTTATGCCTAATAACAGTGCTAAGCATTGATGTGCACAATTTGGGTATGAGAGTAACACTTATGGGATGCACTCCAACTTTATACTCGTATTCAGAGTTAGCAACGCATATATAACGTAGGTTCAGTCGGCCTTCGGTCAGACTTCGGTCTCTAATCGTATTTGGGGTTCATTAAAGATGTCCACAGGCGACAATAGCCACTTACCTAAGTACTATTAGGGGACTGCACACTGCTTCTGTTTGTCACTTCTAAGATGCTATCATTCACGCCAAGTGAAAATCGAAACTCTTTCAATTTGAAAATTATATTTACACCTACGAACTTAAAACTATGGAAATTATATATTTTAATTTCTTAAGTCTTATGTATAATATATGTGTATAATAGTGAAAAGATACTTTTGATTAATTATCGGAAAGTTATTTTTTTATGTAAACAGACATTAAGAAAGGAGTTTTGAATATTACACTTCCAAGTGGGTTACCTACGGGTCTGAACGAAATAAGTCGCGGGTACTACAACTAGTATTTAAGAAACTTGTAATAACAAAGATAATGTGATATTCGTTTATGCATTTCATCATTCCCAAACATTTGTCCAACAGGAATCAGATGTCGTTTGCGGGTCTGATGGTCAGAGCTACCCGTCACAATGCGAATTGGACTCGGCGGCTTGTCGGGAACAAAACGACCTGCGGTTGGCTTACAAAGGCGATTGTGGTATGTTTGTTGTTATACTAATTATCTTTACTGTTTAAATCGTATTTTTCGTAAGTTTTCTTTCGGATCCTTTAATGCAGGGTTTCTCAAAGTTATTCTTCCACTCCTACACTTTCAAGTTCACACCGAGCCCCTTAAAATAACTGATTTTGATTGGCAATTTTTTTAAATATAATTAAAAACAATAGATACGTATGTTTATCACTAAATAGAATAATTAAGCTTGTTGGTCGTGTGGTCGCTAGCGCCACCAAGGAATTAGTTTCGGGCTATTATATAAAGTTTATCGTGTACCCCCTATGACTCAATGGCGTACCCCCAGTGGTATGCTTACCCCACTTTGAGAAACCCTGCTTTAATGAGTTCCGGGTACAGCTAGTCTCAACGTGAAAATGGTAGTTATATGCGTATAATAGCTATTTATGGCGGTAACATGAAGCGTTTGAAGTAGCATCTGGCAATACATACGTATAATATAATATGGCTCAACATTTCTTTTTGTTAGCAGGAGAGAATACTTAATATGTATCAGATGTACTGTAATTTTTATTAGACTAATTATATGTAAAAAAAATGTTCCTCGTAGTGAAGTGGATATACAATCGCGTTTTTGTAATATGCTAAAATCGTCAGTGATAAAAAATAAGAAAATTGTTTCTTTTATTTTAATTTTATTTATCAGTACAACGTGCAGTATAGTACAAATATAATATTCTGTATCTTTACATTAATAAAAATAACACTTAATAACTGAATTTGAAGGTTTTAGGACCCTATGTACTTTAGGAAGGCACCACCGCCACACCTATTTTCTGCCTTATAACAGGAGTATTAAGCGCTGCTGTTTTATGGACTAAAGAGTGTGGTAAGGGAAACATATTCGTATTTATCCAAGGCGTTCCAAATTAGTCCTTAGAGGTAGCAACGCATCTGTAGCTAATCTCAGGTTAGACTAACCTTTTGGGGTTGATTACATAAATCCATGGTCGGCAAGGTCCACTTACCAACAGGTGGAGTCAAGCTCGTTTTCTATATCAGTATTAAAAAATATATTATCCGCTTATAAATAAAAATAAAAATTCGGGGTTTTATAGTCTCAAATACAAATAATAATTTAAAATAACTGTTTTATTTGTAAGAAAAAATTTGTGTTGCGTGTACATAAATATTAAACAACGAATTGACAAAAGGTATTTCAACGAAAAATAAGTTTAATTGTATTGAGAACCTTTTCGTTGTTATGAAGCCGGTTAAAATACTACTTACTTTGTGAATCTGTATAAAAGTATAAAAGTAAACAAAACTCGGCCAAGTGCGATTTGATTCGCAGAGTTCCGTACCTTTATGTATAAAAAATAGCAAAGAATCACATTTGTTGTATGGGATCCCCCCTCATATATATATATATATATATTAGTTTATAGCATTTGTTGTCATAATAGCAAATACATCACATATGAAAATTTCAACAGTCATGTACATGGATACAGCCTGGTGACAGTCAGACTGACAGTCGTACAGCAAAGACTTAGTAATACTTAAAATTCTATAAAGAGATATTGCCATACATTAATTAACAACATTCATCAGTACAAACTGAATTTGGTAGGTATGTATTTCATTCCAAATGCATTGCGGTTGGCTTTCAAAGCCGATTGTGGTTGGAAACGGTGGCTTCATAATTACGAAATCATCATAGCACTGTACTGCTGGTAAGCGGTATTTTTTCTACACTGGTTCTACCACCTGGTATGGCGGTATGATCGGTGGCCAGTAGGAGCTAATGGCACTTTTCGAGTTTGGTCGATACTATGCGAAGGGTCGATGAGCGCTCCTTTAACTTTACTTATCATTTAAAATAAATCTCTTTTTAAAATGAGAAAGATTAGTTCCGGCCAATTCTTTACTGATAGACGTCACATATCTTCAAAAAAAATATTATCAAGTAACTTGAGGACAAAGTTACGGATTGTAAATTAATTTTCAATTCTTTAAATTAAACATAAACAGATATAAATTTAAAAAATATTCAGAAATTTCTATTGACTTTTCCCAGGCATCTAAATTATCTTTTTTAAATGTACATACAATGTAAAGGTACATACAATTTATAGTCACGCAGAGCTTCAATTTTTATTATATGTATAGGTTGTATTGCGGACTCAAAAAGGAAAAGAAATAATTATGAAACCGACTTCACCTCAGAATATAGTACAAAGAATAGCAAAGGAAAAGGAAAAAATCCTTATCCTAATGCCTCGCAACTTAAATTCCCGCGCTAAAATTATAGGCTATACCGCTTTAATTGCTGTGTTTGGCCACAACGTTGCTAACTAATTAGTACACTCCGGATAATTTTACTGAAACAATTTCCCTCGCTTCAGGATTACACTATTACTGACTAACGGCGCCAATGCACGGCATCAAAACTTTATGCTTCACAGTTTTATATCAGTCATTTTTTGGGTTCCGTTCCAAAAGGGTAAAAACGAAACTGTAAATAAATGACTGACAAAGACTTCGATGTCCGTCAGTCTGTCGTCAGGTTGTATCTTGTGAACCCTATTGGCTACACAGTTGAATTTTTTACAGATGAGAGATGTATTTCCGTTGCCGTTACAACAACAAATACTAAAAACACGGTATAAAAATAATTGCCGTTCTTTTTAATAATGTTACGGAACCGTTCGAGCGCAAGTCCGATTCGCACTTGCTTGGTTATTTATCTCTGCTACAATTTTGATTTGATAAATAATTACAAAAAAACTTGCGGGGAATTTTTTGGTTATTTAAAAATTTTATCGGGGAATATTCTACGCTTAAATTATTATTTCTAAAAATGGAACGCGTTAATAAATATTATATTTAAGAGTTAACCTCTTGTCTATAAATAAATGTCCTCTTAGTTTAAATTACGATATTTATATAAATAGTTTTAAACAGTTATATCAAACTTCTTTCAGTAATATATTCAAAATATATTCAAATCTCCTTTCAGTAATATACTTATGAGTTAAAAGGTATATAGTTCAAATTTAGTATATTAATATCGTACATACCATTAAAAAAAACAGCTCTCTTTATTTTAATGCTTGTATCTTTGGCCACCTTCTACATTTAATGTACTGAACGGATTTTTATACGTCTTTCACTAATAAAAAGAAAGTTTTCATATATATTTTGGTTATGATGAATTCGAATAGTCGATGTTTTTTTTTCAAAAGGCCTCTTATGTTTACTTAACCTTATGAGAGAGTTGTAGATCTTAAAAAGTCTACAGAAATACGTACATGATACAAAAGCGGTGTCATTTATGTATTGTGTCTTACCGAACTGTTAGTATTTCAATCTTGAAATTCATCGCAAAATACTCTTATTAATCATAATAAAATCTATTTAAAATGGTTGCAAAGATTATTAAATATAAGATCAGGAAATGCGTTGACGCCCTGACTATATTATTATAGATAAGTATTGCTAGTGTAAAATTTATCGTCTTGATGAAACTATTCCACTCGATGGAACGTGAAAATCAGATCGTAATGGAAAACGGACGAAGAAAGGTTCATATTCGAAGGTATGAATTATAATTTCCGAGGAATTAAGTGAATGAGGTAGGGTAACAATACGCTTTTGTGCCAATGGAGGTAGCTGGCCAAAATTTTAATTACTAGTCATCAGTTTAATAAGGGAAAGGTCGCACAAAGGACGCTATATGAAGATTAACTTTCCTATAATGGCTTCCATCGTGCGGGTTCCGTGTGTTACTTGATGGTTTTTATTATTCCTAATGTAAGGTTATTGTCCTTGGCTAAATCCAATTTTAGTTTATTACTCTTCCTACGTTGTTACGGTATGTTATATTAGTTTATCACATATCGTTATGGTTTATCTTGTAGTTTTATCTTCATTTTGTACTCATGTTTTATTGTCTGTTTTAACTGTCTCTTAGTTTCTCAGAGCTATAATTATATTTTTAAATTTTAATGTAGACTTATGTTCTTTTTGGACCTTAAAAAGGATTATGATCGATTTGTAAATAACCGATATTTTAATGATAATTTTGACTTTAAAAAGTATTATACTCGTACTCGATTTGTTAATATACGATATTCTGATGAAATAACTTATACATTTTAATATGTTACGGGTACTCACGATATGCGGTTTTTAGAATTTCTTTTTGCCGATATTTCGTCCCAGTTACATGGATCGTGGTCACTGTGGTCGTGATCGTGGATATTGAAATGTATCAGTTCCGCGATAATATTAGTCTAAAATCATATATTGAAATAACTTATTTTAAAAAATATATCTGACATTCTGTTTACTCTGTTCCATTCAATATTTTTAGAAAAGTGCTAAATGTATTATAGTTTAGTCAAAGTTTGATTTTAAAAAGTCGTGTACCTTTGGATCGTATACAATAATATAATATAAGGAATCACTCTTATATATTAAATCATAGGAAATTTGAGCTGCTTCGAGCGTGAAATACTAAAAAATTGTGAAGTGTCATGCAGTTTCTAGTCACAAGTGCTCCTCTATACAAGATTTTAACATATTTGTACTATCTTATTCAATAACGACATAATGAACTACTGACGTAAACGTGTCATTAAACTCCAAACAAAAGGGACATAGTTCGCATCAATAGAAACTTATATTCCTATTTGTCTATACATTTATTTCTTTATTTGTACGTGATTCGTAAGTTTCGGGAGATCCCGCAATTTCATACGACTTATGTATTACTGAAAGTTCATAACTTCTCTGTTCTTTCTTCGTCCTTTCTTTTTTCCGTTGTATTTGTTAGTAAAGCTGTCACATTTTGTCATATGGCTAAAATAATAAATATAAATTATCTATTAATCTTTCAAAGTTTTTGTTGAATAATTTTTTAATTTTTAATTTAATAGGATAGATTTGTTGTTTTTTTTTTGTTTTGTTATAATATATTGCTTAAGTGTCAGTGGCTACAATGTTGTCTCATGTTATAGTGTAATATCTGCATTAACCAAAGGACAGCTCTTTAAGCGCTTTAGGTAAATTTAACTATAGGTATTAATACCAAATTATAAACATATTATATAGGCAATTTTAAAGCGCTTAAATGTTCATGATAACCAAAATAAAAATATTACTAAACATAAAAATTACAATTTTTTTTCGATCAGAAATATTATTACATTTCTGATATTATTGTAAGCAACAAGCAGGTCTCAGTTATCAATACATTTAACAAGAAAAATATCAAGAGGTAGTCGATAAGTCTATTTTTTTAACATACACTGTGTATTATGTGTGACTATAGTTTTAATTATAATCTGAGGGCCACGGAATTCTCGTTTGGCGTAAGCTTCAGCGTTGAGCGTTTATTTCGCTACAATTTTATGTAGGCATATACCAGATTTACTACAATAATTAGTAATAATTTACCATTTACCGTTCCTATAAAGTAAAAATGTAAACGCTATTTTGAAATAAAACACTGAAGTGTATAATCATAATAAACGATTATGTATAATTTTCGGGCATAATTTTACGATGATATCTGAACCATTTGGTCAATATTAAAACGCCATTTACGTTAAATTAATATTGGAACTAAATTTTAACCTACATTTTGTGTAGATAATGAGTTTAAGCCCGTTATTATAATACTTTTGAATTAAAACTTAAAGAACCGTTCAAGGAGATTGTGGGAAAACCAAGTTATTATTGATATTTGCTACTCTTGATATGTATAAATTATTATAATTTTCAATTTGAAATAGAAGAATAAATTCATTAGAACAATATGAATTATCCGTCAGTAAGATTTGAAGATAGCGAAAACTTCAGAAGAGCCATTTACAAACGTATCTGGGAGAGAAATGAATACACCATTTATCTCCGTCAAAGCAATGGTTTTGAAAATTTCATTAACTCAACATGTTTCACGTTCTCGTATTTAAAAACCGCATTACGAATTTCCGTCAGTAAATTGTTTGTAACAATTTAAAAATACACACATTGAGGTAACTATATGTGAATATGTTTTATACGTATTCCCTTGTTCATAATTATTGTTATAGCATATTTGATTTAATAAATAGTGAATTTATTTAATTTAAATATAAAATAAGTCCGAAAAGCTATTGAATTGCCATTTGAAACCTGAATATGTATATTGTAGTTTTAGTATTGTGTACAATTAGAGTCCACCCACCTATTGGGAAATATAGTTTTATTTTTAAATAAACATTTATATTATTTACGAATGTCAATATCACTGACAGATTTATATCTTGATAAGCGATAATGATAGGATGTAGGCGTATTAACGACCGACGTAAACCACATAAACAGGCTTTGAGATAAATTAGCGCAAGTGTATAATAAATAATTATTTGTCTTTGTTACGTTATTCAATAAAATATTTATTAGAACCTT
>DWLI01000773.1:0-18695 GCA_018249915.1 Cecropterus dorantes dorantes | reverse complement strand
GCGGGAAACCGTTGGATTCAAAAGGCACAGGACCGGTTGATGTGGCGCCGTTTAGGGGAGGCCTATGTCCAGCAGTGGACCACGAAAGGCTGATGGATGGATGGAATTGAAATAGCAATGCAAGTTTAAAAATATAGTCAAGTTGCAATTTAGTTTATGCCGTGTTACCTTAGTGCTGACATTGCTACAAATTACATGTTTTATTTTTTTATTTTTTATCTTAGAATGTTTTCTTTATTATTGCAACAGTGGAATGTTTTCTGTTACAGCATCACACCCTGTATCAACATTTGACGTGGTAGTCTCAAATCCTCTGCCCCCACACAGTGTGCAACATACGGACGAGTTGCTGGCACTCATCATCAAGGTATTGAAGCCCAATGGAAGACTGATTGCAAGAGACAACAAGGATTTGAATGTGCCACTCAAGCTGAATGGCTTTATAAATGTGCAAAAAAATAATGATGACACAATATCTGCTCAAAAACCATCATTTGAGGTAATTTATTTATTCTCATGTGTCTCATTCTATCAAAAAAATATATGACAATTCATTATATTGTCATATATTTTTTTGATTGTAGTACCAGTACCACCATTGAATAACACCACCTATTGTCCAATTCATGTTAAGTGATCATTGTCACCCTTCACATCTGTAATCATCATCATATAGAACAGTGGTTCGACCGGAAACTGATCACAGACAAATTGCCACTCTTAAGTATTAAGGTGGTTGTCTCATTGAAGGTTGCAGCCTCATTCCACTATTTAGTTCGCCACCATTCTTAAAAAAACACGCTTTCTAAACTCACAGCCCCGCACTATTTTCTCCTGTGTCGCGGATGCCATGAACACACAAAGACAAATACATAAACACCCAGACTCAGTACAGTAACATAAATTCATCATTCAAATTTCTGTCTGGCCGGGAAATGAACCCAGAACCTACTGCGCATCAGACCGGTATGGTGATCGCTCTGCCACATGGGTCATCAAATTTATCTTTGATATTTAAGAAATAATCAAATGTATGCTCATATAATTTCAGGTTGGCTCTAAATCTGTTCTGAAGTTAAGTGACAAGGCCAAGTTATGGACAATTGACAACAACGATGAAGATCCGTGGTACAGTAAGGATGATGGTGACCTCATTGAACAAGACCTGTTGATTGACAAGGATGATCTGGCGAAACCAGACAAGCAGTCTCTCAGAGGTAAGTCCTATTTAGCTCTACATTGTACAAAAATATATTTACTATAAATTATAATTACAGTAATTAAATGTAATAATGTGTGAATACTAAAAATACTATGTATATACTATAAAGTAATGAAAAATTCATTTGAATTAGGTAATCACTAGAGCCTATGTATTAGAGTTTGGTTCTCTTTGAAAAGTTTTTGTTTATAAGTTTGACAAATTTTACACTTCAATGTTATATGTGAGAGTAGCTTATGTATATGTAAATTAAGTAATGAAGTATAAATTATCTACCATTATAAAATTGGCATGTTAAAAATTATCTAAATATTTACAAAATAATTGGAACAAAAAAAAATAAAACCTAAATTATGTTCATTATAGATAACTATATTTAACATCAATGTTTATTTTTATCACACATCAGATATGAGATAACAGATTGGTTGAAGTTTTGTGTTCCGAGTGCTGAGGTTTTGTGTTCCAAGCTGTTCTACTGAATGAAGGTCAATGTTCTCGTTTCACTTATTGCTCACTTTCCTGTGGTTGGGAAGTGATTTTACTAAATTAAATACTATAGAAAATAAACATTGTTTATATCACAATTCAAAAAATGCAAACTCACTAGTTTAAAAAAAAAATTAATGTTCAAGATTTCATCAAACTTCATTTTTTTTATGGAATCTTGAAGTCTTACATCTTTATCGTATAAACATGCAGTCTATCTCATAGGAAGTTGTCATGGTCACCTGTAGACATTTGACACCAACTCTAGACAATATTGAACACTATGTGAGATTAATTATATATTACTGCCCCTGAGGATTAATTGGAAATAAGTTTTGTCATTGTGTTTGTTTATCATATGCTTCAAGTCAGAACACAACATCATTCAAGATTATGATATTTACATCGATGTTATGGAGCTAAAATAAATGTGCCAATGGTGCCAAAAACAGTAATCACAAAGTGTCCTAACACTTGATGATTTAAGTCACCACATTTAAACCATTTGGAGTTTTGTGACTTTTCATATTAAAGACAGTGCTACAGAGGCACTGTAATTACAGTAAAATCTGTATTTTCAACTGTATACTGTAATGAGTCATTAGAGTACACAGTAAATTTTGATTTTGATCAAGGAATGACCATTTTTTTCTTCAAACAAACTTTCCCTTCAAAAATGTTATCTACTGTAATGTTGTACAAAAATACTGTAATTATAGTGGAAATCTACTGTAATTTTATAATCACGATCTGGAAGCACTGATTATAGAGTACATGTTGTCTGTTTCAGTGTGTGCAACAACAGGCAAGCGCAAGGCATGTGCAGACTGTAGCTGTGGACTAGCAGAAGAGCTGAGAGGAGAAAAGAAGGAAACGCCCAAGTCTTCTTGTGGCAGTGTATGTATTTTATTGTTGTTCCTGCAATTGCTTTACAGAACAAATAACTTGACTGGGAAGGAGTTCGACTATGGCCTATACCAAATGATAAATTTTATTACCTGGTTTGGTTCTGGGTGTTCGTATTTTTGTCTTTGTGTATGCCATTGACACGAATGTCACAAAAAATCCTATGTGGGGTTATTCATATAGTATACATCATTATTATTAATGAAAAATGAACTTAATATCTTAGCAAGTTTAATACTTATGAAATATTTCCATCATTGAATGCTTTCTGATTAATTTTTTAACCTGTAAGTTTGCCAAAAAAGTTAGATGACCTTTTGAATCTAAATAGAACTTTTTATGTTCCACTGCCGGCTTTCGGTTTATTTAAAGAAACTGCTCTAATGCGGATTAGTCGTTGGTTGTTGCTGTTGGATACAATTATTAAATAACTAATAAGTTAATATTTTATTCCAGTGTTACTTGGGCGACGCGTTTCGTTGTGCGACTTGCCCGTACCTCGGTATGCCGGCATTCAAGCCCGGCGAGACAGTGAAGCTGGATCTAGACTCAGATATATAGAATTAGCTAATTACACACCAGTTACTGTTAGTATTATGTTTGTTGCTATTTATAATTTATACAGGCTGTATCTCATGATTCAAATACTTACCTTTAAAATGACAGTTACATGTGCAAATACCACTAAATAAAAATGCATTGGAATCACTTATTGTTGTTTTCAATCTTCGTTTAACTTAGTGTTGAAATTATTTCTATCTAGCTGAATTTGCAGTAATTACAAAAAAACATTGATTTTGTGTTGTAATAATTTTAACGGACTTCTGTAAAGAAAAGTTTATCTATTCGTCACATCTTTTTTTAAGTGCTCTTTGTAAAATACATGTGACTTATGATTTCACTCGCGTTTAAAGATTGTAATAACTTTAAATTTTAATAGCTTCTGAAAGGGATTTTAATAAAATAAAGACTTATAATCATAATCCAAACTTTTTTTTGCAATTCCATTCGATGTAAAAACTGAGGATGTAACATTTGTGTTACATGTATAGATAAGTCAGTTCGACAATTTTGTGACTTACTTCACTGTAATTATAGCGTGATAAATTTCTCCTTGTTAGGGCGGTTTTAGACTAGCGTATTTTTCTGCGTGTATACTGACTGACAAGACTAAAAAGATGCTGGGTGTTATCGATGGTTGCATCAAGACAGAGAACCTATCACTTTAATACACTCTCGCTCGCGCTTATAGGAGTTTAGAAGCGAGTCAACATTCGTGAGAGTTACGCATGTGTCAAGAGGCGCGCCTATACGTGCGTACATGCGCTTCCAAAGACGAGTTTATACGCGCGTAAAAACGGTAGTCTGAAATCGCCTTTAGTGATAGCGATTTCTTTCATTCTATCGAGCGGTATATCAATCAAATGCAAGTTTGCATGACCTCGTGTTAAATAAAACGTTTGACTGAGTATATTTTTATGATGTAATTGTATCTTCTCCGTTTGTACTCGTATGTATGAGGTGTACAAGTATCCCCTGAGGTATATGCTATTAGTTATTAGAAAAATGCTAGCCTCTTCTAAATTGAGCAATCTCTGTAAAGTCCATAATATTTGTGTAAAAATCTGGTCAGATTGGAAAATTGGAATCTGTTTCCATATTTTCATTCTAATTAATAGCTAATTTATTCCATTTAAATGATATGATATGGTAAATATGAAGAAATGTTTTAAGATTAATCGACTTGACAAGGAATAGATTTTAAATGATTGTTTCAATGTTACGCGTTTTATTTCTACACAAGCTTTTTTATCTTTTTGTGTACATAAGTGTTATTTTTCAAAAAAATAATAGCAATTCTTTTAAATAATTTCGTTAATTTTTTGGAAATTGGGTGGTGTGTACTGGTTATACATTGCTAAAATAGCAAATGAAAGGGGAGTTCAAATTAAACACGTTTATAGCAAATATTCAATTATACATATTTTCTCTTTCCTTTTTACAAACAGTTAACTTAGTTTTAACATATCTCGGTCTATAACATTTTTCATTTACATTATTCTGAAATATTTTTCATTCCGCTATACAATAAAATATACATATATATTTGCCATATTTGTTATATAATTATATAACAATTTTTATAATTATTTATCTATTAATTAAATGACACAACATTTTCCATTCTACATTTTGCTACATATTGAAAACAGTGTTCATGTACTATTTTTTTAACGCTGTATCAATTAGAGAAACACAAACAGTTCTCAATATGTCGTCAAATTGTTTGTGGTAAGATGTAATAATATCAAATATAGTTTTCGAGGTCGCGCCTCAAAATTGGTCGACATCTTACCAAAAACAGCGATAACCTACAGATATCTAGTCTGTTTAGGATGGCACAATCATTTGTGTCAAAATATATTTCGTTATGTGTTGTAAGTAATTACGGACTATGGAACCATTACTGGCCGTACCTAACATTGGCAACATCAAACAATATTATCTTGTAACGTTCGTCGTTTAACGCGATTTACTGTAATTAAACCTACATGTCAGTCACGCAGAATACTTGAAATACACCCACCATACGCTCTGTCAATATTCCCGTGTAATGATTAAAAAATTACAAATATGTAGGCGTAGCGTCTTCACGACGTTCACACGACAATATCCATCGTAAGGAAACAGTGGAATTTAAGAGCTTATCCAAATTTTATAATTACAACGCAATCAGATATACATTCAACGTTAACTGAGAATCAAGCAATTTCCAGTGTCAGTGGGGGGCAATTTCGCCATAATTCCGAGAAATTGCGACGAAATTGCACAGTAATTTAAATAAATTGACAATAATTGAGCAAAGCATAGAGTTCAAAGATATTGAAACTGGAAATATAACAAGCATTCTAACATTAAGTATATATTTTTAATAAAATACAGCATATTATTCTATCATCCTATTAGCAATAACGGTAGCCTGCAGAAATATGGAAAATTATGGTATATTTGGTACATGAAAATATATATATTTTACATTTAATTATATTGTCTGGTCATTATTATACCTACTATAAATGACAACATGTCATACATGTTCAAGGGAATGAACTAATTCTGAATGCCCATTCAGCCGTTCACTGCAGGGAACCATGCATGTACTAATTATAATTGACACACTAAATAAATAGGAAGGCGCGGAAGAACTTTGATTGTGCCGATAAATCTAATGAAACGACCGTAAGTACAATCGCGGATCCAGCATTCTCCCTTGTATGACCTCTAAGATGCTCAAACTAACTCTTACGCGATATCTAAAATGATGTACTTAATCCCATTTAAGGGTCTTAAATCCATC
The DNA here is from genome assembly GCA_018249915.1 of Cecropterus dorantes dorantes. Lineage (NCBI taxonomy): Eukaryota > Metazoa > Arthropoda > Insecta > Lepidoptera > Hesperiidae > Cecropterus > Cecropterus dorantes. The sequence goes on along the minus strand of DWLI01000773.1, from coordinate 12,720 downwards.
GGCGACCTTTTAAGGAGCGATAAAAATTGAAAAAGAGAATCCCCGAATTTTAACTTATTTCGATGACTGCATTTTTATATACTTCCTTATAGGAAGATATCCTTTTTTCTCCATCCATACATTTGGTCGGCCTAAGCATAAAGGATAAACCTGGATCCGCCAGTGAGCAAGTCGTCCTTAACAAAGTATCGTTCGGAATCGTGCTCAAACCACCCACGAACGTTATAGCACCTTTCACTGTTTAAGTAATACTTTTTGAATTTGGATTTTGGGAAATAATACTTTTTGTAAAGAATTTTGTACTAAACGATTGTCCATCCTGTCGGAACCGGAGCTTTGCACGCTCGTTTACGAAATAAATGCTCCTATCTCATAATTTAAGTAATATCCTCGAAGAAACTACTATCCCACAACATTCAGTAAAGCGTCCCAGTCTTTTTAAAAGTTTATTTTCATCAAATTGAGATCTTGCTTAGACTTGTTGCGACCGAGCCGAGGCGACGCGGCCCCGGAGCCGGCCTTAAAGTTTGTGAGGTAGGCTTAGTCATGATCTAATGAAAGCGCCTTGTTAGAAAATACCGATTAATAAAATGAGATCTTTCATTACAATTACAAATAATAATATAAAGACGATAAAACTAGAATTACATACATTATACAACAAATTATTAACTTTTTACAACACCGTCGTGGACGGTGCGTGCGTAATCTATGATAGTCGGTTATTATAATAATTAATAACATACAATTAACAAGCACGTAACAGTTTACGGTACAATGAAACAAACTCACAAATCGAACCATTCATATCCAAGCTGAATCGTGTCGGCCGGGCGAACCCGCGCGGCGGCAGTAGTACCTTCAGTTATGGGTTACAGGTTACAGTAATGTTAACAGGTTCACTGAGAAACATCATAAAACATTACAAGACAGTTAATTACATAGTGTGAATCCAATGTCGACAATCGATAACTTTGCTATTCCATATTGGAAGATTACAATCTTATTATGCAAAACAAATTTAGAAAAACATCAAACGAAGAGACAATTTACAAAACTTTCACTTAACAATATATAAAATTAATTTGATTTTGATATGGCCATGCGTTTGTCGTTATATGGGATAACGATATATGTATATTAATCACAGACTCTACTTGTTACATCTCTTTCAGATTTGTTTTCTGTGTATGACTTTCGAGTATACAATAACTATACAGTTTCTTACCAATAACGCACTTAATATTCTAAACATATATATTTCTTTATTCAAGCAATACTTCATACCTACTCTGACCAATAACTATAAAATATCACAGACTGTGTGTTTATTATGTATACATCTTCTCATAGAAAAGTTATGTGTATCACACATGGACGTTAAAAACCAATAGAGATGGTATCTAATAACCATGACCATTAGACATATTTCATTTTTACAGTATATAGTATCAACAATATTTATATTAACATGAATTATTTGTCAGAATTTTCCAGTTCAGAAACGTATAACGCTATGTACACAGCAACAGGATTGTTTTCGATAACATTGAATGCCCGCGTAACGTATTGTAAATAGGCGACGGCGTCTCGTCGATGGATATGTCTGCAGTCACAACCATGAGGGAAGAATGAAGACGACATGACTGCTAAATAACCAAGAACCGGAAAACCCACATAACTAGAATCAGTCAAGACTTAAGCACATAACATTCCATCCCTATCTACTATCTAACATTCATTGTACCTTTAACTTTTGTCTAAAAGATGCACGGCCATCTGTCAAGGTGACTGGCTTTAAATCTCATTAGTTATCACAATATCTAACCTAGTTTAAGATCTGGTAGAAATTTACGCGTTGTATTTTGTGCTCTTATGACATTTTAAAACATTTACTATGCAGGCCTCAAATACTGATACATCGTCTTAGATGAGCGATAGTGCAGTTTGAAATAACATCGAACAGTAGAGACGATGCAATGCGATTTTTTAAGAATTTGCGGTTTTTTAAATATACCCTTTTCAATCCTATTGGTATATAATTGGTATCTTATTATTTGTGCACTTTAATATGTAATTGATATTATGACCTGAATAATTAATTAATAATCCTAAGTTTATGGATGCAAATAAGTAAACTTTAAAATCGTTTGATTGATTCCTGACTCATTTTTCTTTGTTTAAAAGATTTTCAAAGTAGGACCTGTTTGAAACAACACTACAATATTTTTTATTAATTAGAGGTAACGATCCGTTTCTTTGTCTCATATCCGTCGTTTCACCGCTCACTTAAGACCATGCGTAAGCTCTTACATTGAGTTACTTGCATATTAGTATATTTCAGTTACGCACGTTTTAAACACGTATACGAAGCGTTTTGCATTATTTTTGCTATCTTTTGTCAATATGCAACTTGCGGTGCGAAGTCTATTGTATTTTATAGTATTTATTTGACGAAGCAGTTGGATTCATTTTACTTTGGCTTTTAATATAAATATACACTGCAATAAGCCGAATCATACGGGATAATGACTCAAATAAACTGTAATACAATTAAAGGATGTCGCGAAGTAACTGATACAAAACACATAATAATTTTGACCTCTCGATAACGGCATTGCTTACAAAATGATATTCCACATAGCGATCCGATACTTCGTATTGTTATGAACGAAGCTGGCAACAAACACTTTAAATGATAATCTCATTAAACATAACTAGAAGTTACACGTAACATTTTCCTTGTATAATTTAAAGTGCCAAGTGGAGATAAATCTTAACAATACAACATTTATTATATCTTAATTACAATATGGAGATTTATCTTTTACGTACATTTAATGCAGTATAACCACTTGATATATGCCAGCTGCGTGCACCTACGTTAATATAAACCGCTCTTTGTGACACATTTCGTTACTCGTGGAGTGTAATCTGATTTAAATTACATATTTACAATATTGTACACAAACGCGTATAGAAGCACCTGACAGTAAAAAGCACCTAGAGTTCCCGAGTAGAATATTATAAGCGTACGATTGTGGGTTACCGATCGCTGCGGAAAATAATTTTAATTATCATCGGTACACATTTAGAAACACGCGAGTCAACTCACTGGGCGATCTGTCTTACCTAGATCAGTCGGCGCGACTGGAATCAAGCAAAACACACCCTCTCCATATTACCAATAATCACTTAGAATTTAGTTTAGTGAATTAGGTTGAAAACGTAAAAGGTTCGATTGAACCGTAACGATCTCGTGGCCCGTAGCGATCGATCGCTCAGTCGCGATGTTTCAACGCTTCTTGAGCGGAGGACGGTCGTCTTCTCCGAGATCGGAGGCGGACCAGCGACGTTTCCGCGCGTCTTCTTTGACGCTGAGGTTTTCGGGGTGCGTCTGTGGAGGCGCGGAGGCGGGCGCGGGAACAGGAGCGGGAGCGGGCGCGTGGCGGCGGGCTACCAATGATACGCACACGTCGCCCACTTGCAGCCGCTGCACTCGAAGTCCATACCGCGCGAGCGTGTGCTCAGGCTTGCAAGACGCCCAGCCCCGCCCGTACACGAAGAACGGATGCTCCACTGTTGACTCGAGCTCAACCTGCAATAACACATACCATGCCACGTCAAAGATTGTAATATTACCAGAGTTTTAGCGTTTTAATGGAAATCATCTGGCGGACTTCCATAAGAAGCTATCTTATTCCTCTAAAATGGCAATGCACTTGTGATTGGCTCCAGGTAGAACTTCTGTTCTATATGGAGTTGTGTGACTATTTCCATGATCGACAATGACTATTTACCATTAAATAGACTGCAATCTCGTTTGCTACTTTAAAAAATCGTGACGTACTCATCGTACCCTTCGTTGTATGGTGGGTCTAACTTGCGTCTTTCATTGTAGATTGTTCTTTTGGGGCATGCTAATATATGAATATGACTATACGATCGCTCATCGAACTGACCTGTGTGCGATTCCTATCGTACGTGAGCGTGAGAGCAAGTCGGTCGCCACGCTCGTCGAGCCGTAGCAGCGTGCACTGCGTGAGTGCAAGGTCGCCGCTGCGCTCGGCGCTCATCACGAAGTCCTCAGTCCTCATCTCCTCCACACGTCGAAAAGAGCCGTCCTCCAACCGAATCAGTGCTCCGCGGCAAAAGTGCGGGGCTGGCGTACTGCGCTCTGGGCTTAGGGGCGGCTCCTGAAATATTGAATTAGTTTATTAGCCAAGGTTCGACTTGTGTTATATCAGAAGCTTTTTTCTCGTTGAAAAAGAATCAAATCCAACATCTTTTAATTTGTTAATTTCTATTCTATAATACTAGCTCCTTGAACTTGCAACGCATTTATGATCGAAATCTATATTACCAAACTTTTTTTATACATTACCAATTTTCACCTCACATAGTGAACACTGAACATCAAGTGTTAAAACTAATGAACTTATTGTTTGTTTTTCATTTAGTGAATGTACACAACTGATGGCTTTTTCTACCAAACAACCCTGGGTGGTGTTTTCTGTTTACCTATTTAATAAAAGTAAAATTAGTGATAAACAACTTGAAAGAAAAGTGAAAAGTACCTCTCTGGGTGGAGGTTGCGGTTGCGGCGCGGGTACCGGCGGCGAGTGCGGCGCCGGCGCGGGCGGCACGAAACCAGAGGAAGGGCGGTGACGTAGCGGGTACGCGGGCGGCTGAACCCGAGGCCTCGGGTACAGGTAGGGCGCGTAGGACGCCGGGTGCGACAAGAAGGGTGTGTACGCTCCTGGCACGGGGGTGAAGGGTGCGGGCGCGGGGGGCGCGGGCATGGCATCGCGCGGGCGCCGCGGCGCGTAACGCGGGTACGGCCGCGGCGGCGGCGCGATGAATTCGGGCGTCATGGTGGGCGGCGGGTAAAGATGGCTCAGCTGCAGCTGCCCCAGCTGGACCAGCGCCTCGCCGGGGAGGCTCGCCGAGATCATTGGACGAGCTGTAACAATAACAATATTTACTATAAGTTGAAGTTTAAATGTCATAGAACTCTTTGTGATTCAACTTTGCCGGCACCACTGCCACAAAAAATTAAAAAAAAACTATTTCTGCCCTATTGATTGGTCCATTTTTAACTTGTGCCTGTTTCTTATATTTTGCATTACAGGGAATATTTATGGGGAAATAGGTCTTTAAGTGGTTAAAGGTGTTAGAACTCTACAACACATAAAAAGTCATTATATTATGATACCTACCTTACACTAATGTTTGTTATGATGTGTTATGGGTTATGTAGGTATTATATAAATAATGAGCACTGATAAGTTATTCTAAGACTATTTTATATAGTTTGTATACCTGTTACCTTTTGATCTTCATATAAAAGTACATAATTACCGTAAATTATTATAATTATTACATGGGTCGCTAAGGTAGTTATAGATAATCATGATAATTGACATGGTGATTGTAATTCTATTCATTGAGTACAACATATAATGTAATAGGGAACACGATACTGATGTAATATGTTAATTATGAAAACAATAGCGCTGGAACTGTATTGGTCAATTACGTTCCAGATCGTTACTACTGTTAATATATGATAGATAATATTTTAACTATACTGGGAAATGTATTATCACATTTTATTATTTTGAATACGCTTCACGGTGTAGAAACTGTTTCATAGAGTGTTATACACGTTATTATTGACTGCAAGTTATGTCTTCGCGTCTATTTTTTAACTAGACGAAGTAGTAAAGAAACATGCATGATTATGAGTGGCCCTATGGACGTTTGAAACCAATTCCTTATAGATAAGGGGTTCTGTCTGAAGTCGAACACAAATGCTCCCGTCGTACGTAAGTACGTTACCACACCTTTCCACCAAATAAAGGTTTTAATCAAAATCTGGAGCGGTGGAAGTATTTCCTCTTTTGAACCACAATTGCTATATCACTGCATCAGAGGGTAATGTTTTTTCTGTGCTCTTGAGCCCAAACGGCTCGCAGATTTGAACGTATGAGGCGTCGTTGGATCATCTCTCTTATAATAACATCGGCTTCTTTACTTTTAAATAAAGTTGTTCAAATGAAGACTAGTAAATATACTAATACCAAAATATACAACAATATTTAGATACGAACGTACCTAAAAAGCCTACGTTTAATAACATTTATTTTTAAACACGCTTTCTACACTTACAGCTCCGTATTTTCTCTTGTGTCGCGGGTGCCATGGACACAAAGACGAATACACAAACACTCAGACCCAGAACAGAAATCTGAATTCATCATTCAGATGTCTGTCTGTCCGGGAATCGAACCCGGACCCCACTGCGCGTCAGATCAGTATGGGGACCGCTCCGCCACGCGAGCCGTCAAATCATTGTTTATAACTTCGATCATATAATACCTATTAGCAATAGTTTAATCGCTAATCGGTGTGGAAACACTACATGGAATGCTTGGCGCGTTATATCATTTTGTAACAGACATTTCGTTCATTACATAAGTATCGGCGTATGGGACCGATGGAATGTTTGAACACAATAAGATCCTTATTCGTAATGAGGTCTCATTCGCGTATCAGACATCTGTTAGTCCTTGCGTGAGTCGCGTTTGGAGATGAGATAAGAATGTAGAGCGTAACGTCAACCTTATTAATAGATTTTATATGAACAGGATGCCTCGCGGGTTTACACGACTTTATAAAATGTAACAAATTTAAATTGCAATTACATTTTTACAATAGATTGAGTTTAACGAAAGGATTACATAGTTACTTCGAGATGTAGACTATCAAAATATTTTTGATCAATTAAATTAAATTCAGTAGTTTTGATATAACGATTACAAATACACGTGCAAATTGATACAAAAAAATATAAAAAACGTCTATTATTAGGTACTTATTCACAGTACTATTCAATATGTTTATATTCATTTTTTGTGTGTATGTACGATTGTTTGATTTCAGTGAATTAGAAGGGAGTTATTAATTGTCATTACAAAGAAAGAGATGATCACGTTTGATGCGTATATTTTTTAGATGTAGAGATCTACTTTTCCATCAATTGACTTGTAGTCATTTCCGAAGTTCTCAATTAATTTGACATGATCTTTATCAAGTCAGACTCAAGTGTAAATAAAAAAAAATATTATTATCGCCATAATCTATGTGTATTACCTACGCTATATACCTTCAAAGTTTAGGTAATTTACTCATAAGGAAAATTTAAAAACGTAGCAAACCAACTGCAACTTGTTTGTATCTGGTATGATGCATATGCCTCAGTAATTGTGCCTACATGCATCGTGACGTGTTTCAATTTGTAAAGCGAGTACTATAGAGCGCGTAACATAAGTTCTATTATTAGAATTGTGTGTTTATAGACTTGAAGCTTCTGGGGATAATATGGATTGTTCGGTTTCCAATTCAATTAACAGGGTTGTCAGCTCTATATTTATCGTTGCTCATTTGTTTGTAAATAATTTGAGGCTTACCTTTATATTACAAAGTAGCAATTTTACATATACTCACGTGGATAATGTTCGGTTAGTCACACGTTCACTGAATTTGAAAGTGTTAAAAATATATGGAAATGCTGTTTTTAACCGCACTTTTGTTGTCAAATTTTCCTCTATAGAACACGGTTTTCCTCGCAAGTTGTCGCTTAGAAATTATAGGGAGAACTCAGGTGTATACTTCATTAATCAAAGTTTTTCTCGTTAACAATTAAAAAATAGAATATTGACAAGCTTTTTCGTGATTAATAAAAAAAATAGTAGTCGATTTCCGATTCCTAAAACAATTAATATTTTGGTTCCTTAAATCTGGCTTATAATTCAGCAGCAATTTTGAGTTCATCAGAAGATCATCATAAGATTGGAGTATGACAAGGAATGAAAGAGTGCGCGGTGAAAGATCGTCAACATTCCTGCACGTTAGTGTGTGTGTGGCGATAATTTGGAGAACAAAGAATACACCGACGCACCTGAGCAAACAGTAAGCTCTCATTTGTTAGCACGCGACTATTACGTGAGCAGATCCCTGGTAACCATTTCAATGTACCTACAGAATAGGCATTCTAACAGCGTGGCGGAACTCGCATCAGGCTTCTCCCAGGTGTTTGTTTATATAGGCGTAGCATTCGAGGTGCTTTTCCAGGTGGTAGAACCAGTGTAGTTCGACCGGGTAAGTACCACCGCCAGTCCTATTTCTGGCGTGAAGTAGTTCTTGCCTTTCAGTGGAAGGGTGTGGTTGCCGGCTCGTTTATATATAAGGCGACCACCTTAGTCCTCGGGAGTAGCGACGCGTCTATGATTGACTTCATATACGAGTAAAACCTCTGTATTATATGATGTTGCTTACCGATTTTTTAGGTAGATTTTTGCGGTAGTAATCATTTACCATCAGCTGGAGTTCAGCTAGTTAAGTCTAATAAAAAAAGTGCAGTTCATCTGAGCGTTATTGGTCACTGTCGCCCATCCTTCTAAAAAAAGGGTGGGTCCCTAGTTATTAATAAAAACAAATTAACGGTGATAGAATCTGGTGAAATGTTACATAATTCGTATATAGCAGTCTCATTATTCCTGCGTTTTTATAGCAGTTTTAAGCGCTGCTATTTTTAGAACAGAACAGCCTGGTACGAATAAAGTGCCCAGGGGTAGAAAGGTAACAATGGCTGACTTTAGGTAAGACTTAAATTTTATTTTAGGATTGAGAAGTCTTAAAGTCCTAAATGATTATATTACTACTTACCATCAAAAGAAAAGTAGCATATGTTTCTTTTAAGTAAGTATGCGATTTAGTTAATTAATTTAATTATTTTTAGCGCATAATAATAAAAGTACACAGACAGTACAGTCTACAATATAACCTATAATCACTACAGCTGAAGTAAATACATAAACGTATTTATTAATACATAACACTATATTTACATACAGATATAGAGACACGCTATCTTTAAAGACCTAGAAATAACACTGAATAATTATTGCAAGATAACAAATTACCAAATAAGATAAACATAGAGTGATAAAAAACTTAATCAATTGTTGCCGTAATTGGCGACCTAGGGAAAAATTATGCAACTTTTATCAGTCGAGATTTTTAGAAATTCTAGTAGAAATCGTAGTATTTCAAAAGAGTAACTTTCCAGGTCCTTCATCGGCCTTGTGAATACAATCTTACAATAATCTATTGAATAGTTGATTTTGTGCGGAATTGCAACACTTGCATTTTAAACAAATTATTTAAAAATAAATAATAGTCAATAATCTCTAACTGGAGCATATCAGATCGTTATCAATAAAGCGTGTTTACTAGCGAAGTGGCGATACGAAACGAAGATAATTCGTGAGTGATTTATATAACACAATATCAATGCGTGGCAACAAATGCGGCCACATTCTTTATTTTTAAATTGAACCAAACGAACTCTTTGTGGTCCGACTCCGGAAGCACTATCGCCACACCTATTTCTGCCTAATAACAGCACTGTTACACATTAGTGATACATTTATCTGAGACGATCCAACTTGGTCCTCAAGGGAAGCAACGCATTGTAGCTAATCTCAGGTAAAACTGATATTATCTAGGGTTTTATTACAGATTCTCATGGGCGACAGTGGCCATATAACATCAGGTGGACTGCATGGTTGGCTACCTGCATCTCTGTAGGTAATATCACCCTCGTCCATGAACATCTGTAACCAACTACAAATATTACAGGAGTGCTACCTAAAGCCAATCAGAATACCTTGCTACTCCGATGGACTAAGATAGTTGCCTCATGTGTAAATTAGTCGGCATCGACACCTTTCCTCTGAAACGCACGAACTGCTTCACGCTAGAAATAAACACCCCGAAATTAATTGATTAAGAAATAACAATGATATTGACGTTCATTATTATTAATGCACCTAAAGTATTGTAAATTTTACGCTCTAGTTTATTTGTTAAACTTTTGCCTGTGTCTAATTTTATTAGATTTGAATAGATCTGGTATTTCTAAATATTTACGCAGGTAACCTACTTTACTACAAATCTTGTGAAATCTGATTGAGAGTATTTAAAAATAATAAAGTTTACATATACATACATATACTTAATAATGCCATAAGCTGCCATAAGCTGTAGTATCTATATTACTCGTATGTTAGCCTTTAAATAATATTTGTGTATTATTACGTATGATTACGTGTTATTTGCGTCCAACGATATGTAAAATGTCAACTTTTAATTGTATTTCGTTATAACAATAAATATATAAGCACTTCCCTAGAATCATTGATAAGTTTTACGTTAAAATTAGACCTCGATGCAGTTTTAGTTTGCCTTTTGTCAACAGGGAGTCACGAACAAGGTAAAATTAAGATTCTTGGTTCGCAAATGTGACTCACAAACAGTGAGATGGCAGATCGTGACTAAGTCTTTAAAAATTCAAGCCAATTAGCTAGTTCCAACCGCGCGCGTTCCGACAGCCCGTAACTTAAAATAACATTTTCCACAAAAAATAGAGGTTGGACCGATATCGTTCATAAAATAAATCAATGAAAATACCTGCTTATTTATCTTGTTGACGGATTATCCGCCTTCATAATACAATGTTTGTTAATATTATCTACTCCTACACTGAAACAACTTACGTCATCTGATAATGAAAATCGAAATCGTGAAGCGATACTAGCGATCTTAGGTTATGATAACAATACCTGCATACAAGTAATTTAAATATAAACGTGTTATATAGATTTGATTCTTATTCAAAGAGGTGGAGTTTCGGAAATCGATTCTTTTATATAAAAGTGATAGGGAAACATTGCGCCGCATTGCGTCTTGTTAAGAGAACTAGCAACTATTACACCTATTTTTTAAACTTTCGAAATATTTTTCACTTTATAATGGGCACGTGTCTCGGCTCAGAACGAAAAAGATTTTGCCCACAATACAAAATGCTGGTATAATGCAGGTATATACAAACCTTCGATATTTTAAATACCCTCGATAACTCCATAGAGATGGCCCAAACATTGTAGCAATATTTTCTTACGATTTTATGCAAGTGAGAACGAATTTCTAATAGGTACACTAAACAATAAATTTATAATATTTAGCCTCAACACTTACTCCCGAACAGGCACGTAGAATAAGTATATAATCAGAAAATATTACCTGTTGGAATATTAAATCACCAAAAATTTTATTAATACACAGCTTTCAAACACGACGAGAATACGAACCGGAACTTGTGTTATTTTGTCTCGTACCCGCGTAATACATAGAAATAAACATAGAATGCCATTGAGACCCAGCCGTCTGGGTTTATAATAACATAGTTATTTATTAAGTAATGTAAACATGGAATATATTCGTTCTAATTCTGAGCTTGGCGCTTGCAGTCCGGCGGTCCGGCGTAGGCGCAAGGCCGCGAGTTCGCCGCCCGAGAGCGAAAAAACTTCGCAATGAATGGCGCGCGGATTCGTATTGATAATGTTGCCAACTAATTAACTTTTGCTGGACAGTCCCATAACAACAAAGTGTAAAAGTAATTAAAGGGAATATAAGTGTAAGCATTCTGGATACGATTGTTATATCTTCTCTTATACAAAAATTTAGTTCTACAATTCGAGGTACCTATACTTAACTTCGAAAAATTGTCCTATTATTTTAATCTTAACCTCGTTCTTAACTTTAAAAAAATATATTTTAACAATATTTGAAAACAACAAACATCCATAAAATATGCTATTCAAACAGTTTTTATGAAATGTACTTCATAAAAACTGTTTTAGGTATTGTACCAATTCAAGACTTTTAGACTCAACAGTGTTTTATTGCAAAAACTTCCTTTTTATTCTCCGAATCAATCTCAAGCCTGTTTACCAGACATAAAATATTTTTTACAATATTAAAATTTATTGCGCTGATGATCGAATCTGTTTTCTTTTGTATACAAAATGCATCCCATCAAAATAGTGAAGTGTTGGCAGCCTAATGGAACATGTTCCGCGGAAACGCTTACATCACCCAGCAACCAACATGGCGCGTAGCGTTGAACCGAAACCGACGCTAATTAATTTCATAATTGCCATGTTTGCAAACTACACGGCTTATACAAGCTTTTCTAAAATTATTGTAAACAAAATACGTAATATAATAGCTGTATGCATATATTATTATTAGACAGCGATACTAAAATTAAAAATATTTGGGTACTTCGTTCTTGTACCAAATGGCGGATCTAGTAATTTATGTTTGTCTCATGTCCAATAGCATTTTGATATAAATAAATAATTATCCGACCATTGCTAATTATGAATTGAATTTTTCTTCGAGACTTTCCATTTTTTATATAATATCGTAACCTTATTAACAATAATTTATATAATATTTGACGTCAACCTTCTCTATATTTTGTTGTTTCGTATATTTCTTATATTACGAAAAGTCATCGTGATTACATTATTTGTTTATCCTAATCCTACGATACAGAATTGACGGACTACCTGAACCTAATTTTGATTACCTGAGTAGTAGTCAAAGCACAAGCTTTGAAGCTTTTTGGGCCGACTTTAAAAATCTTCATATCACAGCATTCCTGAAACGCCTGCAGCTCAAAGTGCTCAAATTTCAGAAATTAACTTATGCGTCGTAAATTAATTTCGGAAATGTGAGCACATGTTCAAATTTTAACCTCTGGAATCTATCACATTTTATATAAAATTATAGTGTTAAATTGTTCAT
>DWLI01000772.1:0-18698 GCA_018249915.1 Cecropterus dorantes dorantes | reverse complement strand
GTTTTCCTTCACCGTAAAGCAGTGATAATTAATTTCTAATACGCACATAATTTTAGAAAAATCATTGGTGCGTGCCTGGGGTTCAAACCTCAAACTCCCGATCGAGAGACCGAGTTTCAACCATTCGGCTATCACTGCTCAAGAGAAAGTTTACTTCGGTATAATTTCGTAGCACAGGTTAAGTAGACTGATATGAAGATGCATAAATTTTATTTATCATACGTATAATTACCAACACTTTTACCATACTATAGAGCAGAGATACGTGTAGAGGCAACGCGATAGCCTCGTTTACACATGTGTTAAGAGCATTACACAACCCTGTTTGGTACAATGTGCACACGTATTAAGGCGACCGACAGTGCAAACCACATTAAAGTCCACGTTATCAAGATTGTACGGGAGATGCATCTATTTCAGCCGGTCCAGACTACGTCCCTTCATTTGTAACCTTAAATTATGTTAGACTAATCCTAGCTTTGTACTGTTTTATTAGATCTTAGTGAACGAGTTACGTAACGTGGCATCGTGCACGTTTTAAATTTTTAACAAACTTTTTAGCCAAAACGCGGTAACTCTTATTTTTCTGTATTCTTTATTAAATAAATTGTATTTATTTGCATACCTACCTGCCTACGGGGGAACTTACAAATTGTCAGTTACAATATTTTGTACACTACTATCGAATCAGAATACGGCTTCAACTGAGAAGATCCGGCAAGAAGCTCGCGGGTTTGTCGTTCTTGTTTTATATGATGTTAACTACGTGTGCCCCGCTATTAATAATAAACAAAATAAACAAACATAATGTGATGTTATATAGGTTTAAGGTTTCTCAATAAATTAACACAAAAATTTTTTTTTCAATTCGAACCAATAGTTTCTGAGATTAGCGCGTTCATCCAAACAAACAAATTCATCAGCTTTATATAATTCTAAGTAATAAGTAGATAAACAATAATAATAGAAATGCTTATAATATTTACTCTATATTTGTTAAAGTATTAAAAGTATCTAGGAAATGTTCTTTGTATGAATGTTGTATGTATGATAATTTTAAGGTGGTAGAACTCACTGTGGTTAGACTCCGGCGGCAATACCACTACACCTACATATTTCTGCTTATTAATAGCAGTGTTGCTGTATTCTAGTTTCGACAGTGTGGTAAGTGAGACATATCTATTTATCAGAGGCGTTCCAACTTAGCCCTTAAGAAGAACGATTTTAATCTTATTTAGTTAATCACAAGTATCCAAACGCATTTTTATACTATAAGGTGGACTGCATGCTTGTTTGTTACTTCCATATTTAAAAAAATCTAGATATAGTATGTGCAATGACGTGATATCAACGCCATTCTTTGCTGCGAGAGATTGCCCTACAAAGATACGTTTGCATCCGACACAATCGCGTTCGTTGAAAAATAGGACTCAAATCGTCCCATATCTAGGTTTTTCCTTTTTTCACGATGACACGTTGAATGTATGACATAAAATCTATTGAATACTGAAATAATTAATGGCTAAAAGCTTAAAAGAAAATTATTTGGAATCTTGCTGAATGTAATTAACTCAGGTTAAAATCCAAAGAGCAGAGACCTCTTAATCGAGGGTCTGGGGTTCGATCCCAGGCACGCACCACTGATTTTTCTAAAATTATGTGCGTATTAGAAGTTAATTATCACTGGTATACGGTGAAGAAAAAACAGCGTAACCTACACACCTGAGAGTCCTCTACAAAGTTCTCAAAGGTGTGTGAAGTCCACCAATTCGCACTTGGCCAGCGCGGTGTCCAGCAGTAGGACAATAATAGGTTCACGGAAAATCCAATTTAATTCTAAGTTTGTAAAATGTAAATATACAAGTAATCTGAAAATTGGTAGAGTAAAATAGGTGTTATTGTTGAGAAAGTATGATGATAAAGATCTAACTATCCCTGAATATTTATCATAACTAAAGAATATACACATATATTATGAATGACTGAGACTGAATTTTGAATGTTACTCCACACCTTGAATAATTATTTGTAACTACATCAGAATAACATAATTTTCTACTCTAATCTATATATATAAGGAGCACTACGAGAGGATCTTTGGAAATTCCACTCTGAAGGGGTGAAAAGGGTGAAAAACTTGAATGTTATATACCGTTAAAGTTATTGACTTGAAAATTAGGATTTTAGTAGGCTATATAATATCACGCTATGTTTATTTGTTTGTTCTTATGTAGTAACGGGTGAAACCGCGAGGCATCTCTAGTGTATAATATAATGTATGTAATGTATAATGTGTACCTTAATCTATATTTTAACATGAATGAGGGAACAAATAATTACATGTGGGTTATAGTATTTGTAATAAGCGGATTAAGTCTGTATAAGTATAACAATCATATAAATAAATTAAAAAACTTGATTTATTTCTGTGATATCCTTGTTCTATTATTGAGGATAGTTGGTCACGATATCCCATATTCTTCAAATAAAGTACTGGTCATTTAATGTTAGTGCACATTCAAGTAACTATTGAACGTAATAAATAAATATTTTGGATCTTGGATCCAATAAGTTGGACAAAAGTGCTCGTCCAACACACTGGCCCAACGCTTACTGGGGCCTCAGTGCGAATAAAAATAAACATCAAATTAAACTCACTAAAATATCATGAGACGAAATAATGAAAATCGTAGTGCAAAATGTGATACGAGATAAAACTAAAGAATAAGAATTTTAATGAGAAATTCTTCTAACAATAATATCTCCATCATTATTTTCACATTTTTATTCTTTTCTTTATTCATCACTTTTTATATTAAAATTCTACACATTTTATGGACAGAATAGATTTGAATTAAATTTATTATTTTTATCCAACATAATGTGTCCCCTATTATCTAAATGTTATTTTTGTGTGGATTTATAGACCGCAGTGAGTACATAAATTCATGATTTTAATATTGAGTACGTAAATTGTTCCTCATGTGTTTAAATTAATATAAAAAGTCATTAACCTTTTACTAAGTGTACGAATATAAAAAGGTAGGTACTCCAGTGTATTTGAAAACAAAAGCCGAATGATGTCAGTAGTAGCTATGTATCTTGTTAAAAGGGGTGTGTTCGGTATTCCCTGCCGCCCTCGTGGGTCTATGTGACGGGAAAGGGTTGCCAGCCATAAAAATAAACGTGGATATCCTGTTACTGAAATTATAACGATGAATATTTTATATAACACGCAGATTGGCGGCTTAGTGAAGCGCTTTACAACACGCGATCACAAAAATTTCTAAATACTATTTATTCTAAGTACTATTTGTACCAAAATATAAAGTATTAATGAAAATCAAATAGACATATCCATTTGATTATTATTATTGTTAGAGTCACTAACAAATTACAAGAAAGCTTGCAAACTTGATAATTAATGTACTGTCCTAAGAGGTCGTAAACGTGTGGCTACATATCGATTATATTGGTGCCCAAAGGTATTTTGGCAGGACATTCCATATAAATTGCCAAAACGCTTGCTACACGAGCCAGGAGTGCGTCGACCCCGACAATGGCGACTGGTTATTCCACTTGAATACGAAAGTGCGCGAAACTCTATCGCCAGCGAATATGAAGATGAGATGACAACGTTGGAACTTGTTATTGAGTTCCTCTATTTTACTGCGTTTCAGCAGAACATTTGGTATTTTCATGCAAAAATTATTAAAATTTTTGGATTAAAATTTATAACTCTTTTTTAGAATAACAGGACAAAAGCGTGGTACAATCCTTTGTGGTTAGTATCCGGTGACACCGCTGCAATTAATTCTAACTAATAATTACAGTGTTAAACGCTCCTGCCTATTGATATAAAGGTTGTGGAAAACGAGAAATAAATTTTGAGGAGTTGCAACTTAGTCCTCAGGGGAAGCAAGTTCAAGTACAGGTCCAACCACTCGAACTTTGGGGGACTCCAATTTTATCTGGGGTTGATCACAGAGTTGAGCAGTGATAGTGTAATTGTTGACTTAGCCTTTAAATCGAAGGTCCTGGGTTCAAATCCCAGGCACGCAATGTGGATTTTTCTAAAAAAAAAATATGTTCGTGTTAGAAAATAATTGTCAGTGCTTCTCGATAAAGGAAACCTGCGCACTTAAGAGTTATTCAAAAAAGTTTTAAAAGTGTACGAAGTCTACAAATACGCACTAGGTCAGGGCGGTGGACTATGGCCTAAACCCCTCTCATCTTGAGATGAGACCCGCGCTCAGCAGTGAGACAATAATGGGTTGACCATAACTACAAATGTCTACGTGTGGCATTATTAATGAATTCTGCGCCATGTAACTATTCCATTCTTTATACTTTTTATATACGAGTACTTCAGATATGTGTATTATACGATTGTATAATATTCCCATTATATTAGTCCCGTCCGGTGTCCTCGACAGTACTCCCAAATTTTCAGTTTAACACATTAGTATCTAACGCATTGAACCCGAAGTTAATGCTCAAAAAACTCTTACTAACTACTAGAAAATGTGAAAATGGGATTATATTTTTTGAACGAAACTAAAAGCCGAATTATTAAGTCTTAGTTTATTGCTGGAAAGGAACGGATAAATGAAAGCGAGTTTTCAATCCTGTTGTTTATTTGTTTCAAGGTAAGATTTATTTTTCCAGACAGGTTAATCAGGTGTTTTTCTTATAATATGAAAGCAAACAAGCAGTCCATCCGCGTAATGGTAAGTCGCCATTGTCACCCATAGACATCTGTAATCAACTTCTGATAAGATCAAAGTCTCATCTGAGGTTAGAAAACCCCTGAGAATGTAGTTGGAAGGCATCAGATAAGCATGTTTCCTTTACTTACCCTTCAGGACACAGCAGCGCATAAAAATGGTGTTATTTGACAGAAATAGGGATGGCGGTGGTGCTTCCAGAGTCCAACCATAAAGAGTTCTATTATATATAAAAGGATATTAAGGGATTAGGAATTTAATTTTTGTAATTATTTCTTATTTTCTACCGACATATATTTAGTTAAGATTTATATACATAATATACTTATATTATGTTGAGAGCTTCTCAAAGGTGTAAAATCTACTTGTTTGCATTTGGTTAGTGCGATAGAGGATACCCGTGCCCAGAAGTGGGACAAAAAAAGATTTGACAGGCAAATTTTCTCACCTGATTTTAAAATTCTGCCTGTCCAATTAAATTGGCCTATTTGTACATCACTTATTAATAGACTCATTTCGCGTTAAGAGCTTCCCAATTCTTTGATCCCTTTTCAATAAGGATAGAAGAAACCGTAAAATGTCCGAGCAGGATTTGTCCGAAAGGTCAAAGATTACCGTCACAAAGACTATAAGGTACTTCCTAATACTGCGAAGTATTATATTTGCATAATTTATGTGTACGGTAATAAAAACGATATTTTATGCTACAGGCTATTTGGAAAGTGTTTATGGATAGAAATTTTAGTTGTGTATTTTTTCCGTACATCAAAGCGTCTCGTAAATCTTTAAAAGTGTTTTTTCTTTATTAGACTGAAATATCTAACAAGCATGTAGTACACCTGATGGTAAGGAGTTACTACCGCCCATGGACATCTGTAAGCAATAGAGCAGGGGATGTATCTGAAGTCGATCACAGGTGCGGTATTACTCTCGAAGACTAGGATATATAGGTATGCCGGCGACCGCACCCTTCCACCGAAACGCAAAAAATGCTTTACGCTAGAAATAGGTGTGGCGGGAGTACTTCCCCGGCCGAACTTCACAGGTTCTACCACCTGGTAGAGCGGTTGAAGGTGGTGGTTAATCTTCCTGATAGTAGAATCCTTTGTGGTTCGTTTCGGAGGCACCACCGCCACACCTTTTTTGCCTAATAACAACAGTGTTAAGCGCTTCGTGTTTGTTGTGATAAGGGAGAAATACTTAGTTCAGGCGTTTTAACGTAGTCCTCAAGAATAACAAGGCATTTGTAACCAACTTGAGGTAAGACTGTGTTCTTATCTGGGGTCGATTAAAGATGTACATGGGCGGCAGTGTCCACTCACCGTTAAGTCGACTGCATGCTCGTTTGCTACTTAAATATCTTATAGAAATAGTATATCTAAACATTTTAGAGCTACGCAGAAACTACGTAGGAAACAGAAACGTTTTAGATTTGTGATTTGACCACGTGACTCGTATTGTGTTTGCGACATCTCATTAAGTATAGGATTTACATTTCTGATTCCATTCACGAATTCGGTTCTAATTTAGGCTTGTGACCGGCTTAATATAGTGGCAATGACCCATCAGTAGGATCATAAATCTATGGCAATTAAACTTAGCGTGTCAATACGAGCTCGATCAAAATAGAATTGTAACAACGATAAATATAATATGAATAAAAGAAACTAGGAAAAGAAAATACTTTTCATTCCATAGTAATGTTATGCATATTCGAAGTATTTATTTGTTTACGTACTTTTGTAATATTTATCTGTAAATACATAAATTAATGTTTTTGGCTACAATAACATTAGTTATTACTATCATCACACTATACAAGATTTATCATCAATTCGAGGCAGGTCAAGTCTGTAAATATTATAAGTTTTATTTTAGGCGAGTTCCAATCGAGATTATTATTATCATTTTAGTCATTACTTCTTGCTTGTTAATAAAATTAATATATTTTTGTTAATTAAATAGAAACTGATAAATTGAGCCACGATAAATTATTATATCATCATATATCAGATCCATCAATATTACTTCTAACACTGAAACTGATTTATTTATTTTAACACGTTCATCCCTAATTCACAACGAGACAAGTGATAAACAGTACAAGTTTTATTTGAAGTGTGTTTCATTCGAGATGAGATCGTAATTACATAAAAGGAATACGGTACTGGCAGTGTAAGAACGTTCGCAATATAAACTTTGCCATTCCCTGTTTTCCGCCAATTGATTTTACTTTGAGCGACGAGCGCCTAAAATGTTTTTTTTATTATTATTTATTATTACGGTATGCAAAGAAGTAGCAGATAAAGTGAGTTAAAATAAATTATAATACGTATTAAACATATATCAGAACTATCGATATTACAATCATTATTCTTTATCATGAGTACTTGAACATACATACATATATAGTAAAATTAATTTACTTATTTTAATATATTCGTCACTAATTCTCAACGAGATAAGTGGTAAACAGTACAAGTTTTATTTGAAACGAGTTCTACTCGAGATGAGATCGTAATTACATAAGAAGAACACGGCGCTGGCAATGTAAGAACGTTCGCAATATAAACTTTGCCATTCCCTGTTTCCCGCCAATTGATTTCAGTCGGAGCGAAGAGCGCCTTAATTACGTCATCCTGCAAATTGACGCATTAAAACATGCTGTTCGGAGACAATTAAGTATGTTGCTGCTATTTATTAGGGGTGGAAATAAATGCTACTAGTATTTTACAAACTATAATGTTATTATAGTTCGTTCTATTGGTATCCATTATACTAAGGGTTTGATGAGATGCAATACGAAATTGTTAATTTCAAAGCAGAACGAATGAATTGAACTGTTATATTAACAGATTCGATACAGAACGAATGTATTGAAGCGTACTTTTTACTAATGAATAAATTAACCCTTTAGCTATAAATCTTGTACTACATTTTTTGTGAAAACTATTTAAATGTATTTTTTTGCTTTTTTATAGAAGTAATAAATGAAAAACAATTTAATGTGTCCTTTATGCTAGATTCATTATTATATATGGCATTAATAACTGCTGAAAATTAAAAATTGCCTAGCTTGTAATTTTAATTAATTTCCAAATTTTGTTTAGCATATTTATTTACGTGTTATATTTTATTAAGCCTAAAAAAATGGATATCTAAATAGTTTTGATACTGATTTAATACAAATGTGATAGTAATCGCAATTAATGGAGCCCGCATTTCTTGGTGTGTAAATGTTGTCTGCAGTCAAAATGATCGTGAAGTTTTAGGTAATTATTTCATATAAAAAACATGCTATTACTATTTATAATAGCATGCTTTTTTTCGTAGAATTGAAATCTATAAGTTTAATTTATAGTATAGTTTAATGTATATATTTATTATGTGCAAATAAAAATATACTAGTATAGAGTATAGTGTCATTAAGAAGTTTTTCCTAACATTTTCCATTATTCAAGTCGGCCAATGAGTTGTGGTCGTCACTCCCAAGTTTCTCTGAGCTGTGGATATTACGGGAATACAAAGTAAAACAATATAAGTTTCTTCTTTAAACTTACACTTCGCTTCATATTAAGAAAATAAAAAAGTTACTCGAAGTTGTAATCAAGTTATATTGGTATCTAAGTCAATCTTGCACAAAAATAGTTTTAAACTTCACGATATATTTTGTTAAGTTTTTTATAAATGTTAAAGAAGTTACTTTCTTTATACTAAATGTTGTTGAAACACACTCAAGAAAGTTTAATGATAAATAATGTTCAAATAAGTAATAGGTGCAGTCTATTCGAGACACATATTTCATAAATAATTTTAAAGCTCTTTTTCAATGTTTATTTTTCAAGAAAATAAACATTAATATAAAAAAGAACATTTATATAAGGAGAGAATAGTATTTGAGTAGTAGTAGTGGAATAACAATATTTAAGAGACATTTATTTTAAGTCATAAATAATTTTAGCTATATTATTTTATATTTCTTTAAAGAGCCGAAGAAACCTGATAATATAATGAGATTTGTATATCAACCCTATCAATATCCAGTTTGAATATTTACAGCCAGTATTGAATAAATTGAAGCTGATCTATTAATTTTAACACGATTGCACTTAGGTGACCCGAAGGTCGCAGACTTAAATTCTAGACAAACAGATTAAGAATAGAAAATCAAGCGCTTTTAGTAGTGGTGCATTAGAATGACTTTCAGTTTGTTGAAGCAATTTAAATTGATTGAGCCCTCAAGATGAATTACTAAAAAGTTCGAGTTCGCTTTATACTAAGTTCGAAGCTTCTAAAGTGCAAGAATTAACAACAAATATGCCAAATAAGTAGCGGTTTTGAAGTGTATTTAAACTATTTTTGTTCAAAGGATTTTAGATGCTTTCATTTAGTGTCAATTAGTTGTTTGATAGAGCTGACACTCTGGTTCATAATTATTTATTTATGTGCTAGATTTCTATTTAGCACATTTTTTCAATTTGAGCATAAATAAGTAGCTTGCTACTTTATTGCGAAAAGTAGCTTGTCCGCTATAAAATACCGAATTCGTATACTTTGAAACTCCCCAATACTGATGTTGAAATGATGTGTGAAGAATTCTAAAATTACATGTATAAAAACAGCATTTTGTAAAAGGATTTACGTCCTAAACTAAAACATTGTCTTCCAAATACTAAACCAATAGTAATAATTTCAATAATATCAGACATAATAATATAAAACAATGTAGCACCTTTGAGCAAAATTCGGTCCAATTTTTGCCTGATCCAAGATGCCTTTATATGTATAGATAAACATAAGTATGTTTAAATATTTGGTGTGGTATAAATAACCATTGTTATAAAATTAACATTAATCTGCAGCCTTCATTGTATACGAATTTCTAACATCAACTTGGGACTTTTCTTCGGACTTAATGCCTAATGCGGTTAATAAAATGAAATTTGTGAAGTCTAAGAATTAAGTTAGGCTTTTTACAAAAAAACGACCATTTCTACATCGTTTAACCTATAAGCCAGTACAAAACTACTACCGTCATTGCCATCTTTTTTGTTTTTATAACTTTGTGTGTGACAATCTTCTCTTAATTACCAATAGGTACCTGCTCTTTAATAAAATTTTCATATTCATGTTTCATTCATCATATTGCTGTAGCAAAATATGAAGATAGCTGTAAATCTTTTTCATATTGCGAGAATGTTGGCTTACATGTTGCAAAGGACAAGAGGTCATTCACGCAGATCGTAGGCCGTCATATATCTTCATCACAAAACGCGAAGCCTTCAATGTAACCTAGAAAGGATACTTTCGTGTAATTCGAGCAATCCATCTTAGTATTGGCAGTGACCGAAGTAATTGTGAGATAAAACTTCTCTCTGTATAAATTCGGATAGTAAGTTTTCACTCACCAATAAAGATGAGCGAGAAGCGAGTAAATTGACACTATAACGTGTAATAAACATCATATGCCTTATCTTGTTTGAATGCTGGAAAAACAATTAATTAGGTATATAGTAATATAAGTGATATAACTGATGCCCACCATCATCATAGAACATATTTTATGTACATACGAATCTATTGTTTATTTATTTCCGTCTATAGAGAGCATACATATCGTACATAATGAGGAAAAAGTAAAGTTTTTCCGTTACATTTTACACCTAAGTAGTTTTAAAAACAGTAAAAATAATTAATTCAAAATATTATAAAATAAGACATTTAATTTTTGAGCCATATATATCTTGCAAACTAAATGTCACCTGTATTATGACATTAAATATTTACAATAATGAGTCGTGTCATAAAAATATGAATTTTATAAATATCTTTGCATCTATAATCAACTCCTGATAGTTCTGCATTCATACTTAAATAGAATATGATAATATTTATAAGGAAGTTTTTTTTAAAATGGGGGTACTTTAATATTTTGACCCTCGCTCCTGCTGATGGTCGTGCAACCGATAACTTCAGTGGAACTAAAGGGAGCGGCGGCTGTTTCTTGCTTTATATCGTATTGTTGGGAATTTCACCATGATAATAAAATGTTTTATTCTTCTTTGCGGGTTTTACAAGCATTCTTCCTGTCTTTCAAATACTTTTCCGGCTATATATTTGATAGCTTGCAAGTATTTTTACGCGAACAGAGGACTCGTGACTCGGATGTTTGGATCTTACGAAAATAAAGGCTCTTACTTGTTCAGTAACAAAACAGAGTTATAGCGGTTTTAAACGCTTCTTTATCTACAAAGTAAATATTGACGTATAAGTTGTGAATAAAAGGATAAATATTAAATATCTTTACTAATTTGAATTGATTGAGAAGCGAATCAAATTGTGTAATTCAAATATTTCAAATTACTTAGTACTCCCACTAGAAAATGCAAAATCATCGTTATTGTTATGGAACTAAGTTATTCATATCAATGAATAACTTGGTTTCCATAACAATAGTGATGATTTTGTTGCAATCTGTGCCATTTTCTGGTGGGATTAAATTTTGAATTGGAATATAAGGTAATCACGGCCATCTTCATAATATTATCCAAAAACTATTATACGACAACAAATCTTGGTTCAAAGAGTAATAGTAAAATTTGATACATAAAAAGCTAATCTGAAAGCTACCTGAGTTATATCACACAACAAAATATAATGAAAATTTAAATTCCTGCAAGCACGAGAGCAAAGTGACGTAATTCACGCCGTGCTAGACACAATGCAAATGTTCTCCACATTTAGCGCTGTTCTGATTCTCGCATTTGAGAAATGTAACGGACAGTAATGGGGCGTTTGGATGCCCCGGCATGACGGACTCTGCTACAAGTCACGTCAAATTGGAAGAGCAGGGCCTGTTGCATTGTTTCATCGTAGCATAGCTACGACGGAGCGTAGCTCTGTGTATTTGGCTTATGACGTTTCAATATGAATAGTTCAATTAACGTATCTCGTAGCATCTCGTAGATGTTCTACGACGTAGAGCTTCAACGCATTAGGTATACGATTAGTAAGGACTATGAGCCACGATAACAAATATAAATGTAGATAATTGTAAATAAGTGAGAGGTGATCTTTTTATGCTGTAGAAAAACAAAGCGAGAGTTTATTTGGCGTCAAGTGGTCACTGGAGCCTTCGCACCAGTCATAAAAAGAGCAAGACACCTACTTAAAGTTAATAATAAATGGGCTAACATTGAAAATTATTCGGAATGACTGTTATACGAGTATGTACACTTAATAGTCTCAAATTGAACCTCTCACTAAATAAAGGGCTGGTAAATATCGTTTTAATTTAAATATTATACTGTATGTATTAATGTTAGGAATCCGGAGGTATTTGACTTCCTTGAATTGCCCGGGTGAAGAGGGAACCCCTTGAGGCCCCGAAACTCCTTGCCTTCCGCCCTTGTGTCAACGAAGCCGTATCATATGAGAGAACCGGAGTGTAAGACAGCCTAAAATACTATTCTGAAATAAAAATACAGTAATGGTACACTGAAAGGCAAAAGAAAAAGAAGTTGTGAAAAGTCCGTTTTCGAATCAAGAAGAATTTTAATACTTCAAACTCTTAATTGCAACTGTATGTAATTTAACTATGTTATTATTAAAGTTATAAATTTCGGGCCTCGACCATTACAATAAAAGTATTTAAAATAAAACTTTAGTGTGTTTTTTAATTGACGTAAATAATTTATAACAATCACTAATTGTATTATTAATTGTTACAGGTACGTATTCAACGGCAAAGGTTACAACTTTATATTTATTTTGGCTGAAGAGTTTGCGTAAACTTACAAAGTTGGATATCACGAATATACTGGTTATTCGAGGTTTGTTTGTACTATGTTATAATAAATTCTGGTTCGAAAAGTCAAAAATAATAAATCTGTGAATATTATAAGTCTCTCAGGGAGACATATATATTATAAACAACTGGTCTTCTTATTATACTTGACATTCAGTTGTAGTCTTTTACTTTTTAACTCTAACATTTCAATCATAGTGTCATTTTCTACTAAGTTTTAGTTTAAAGTGTGTTTTAAGATAGGTACTTACTTCAGACGATCAAGTTACTTTTCAAGGGCAACGCTGTGGTTGACCAAGAGGTTTCCAAGTCTTTTGAGATTAAAACTAGATGTACATTGGCAGCAGCGACGATCGTCGGACGGACTGCTGGTTAAAAATAAAACAAAAAACCCGACTGCTTAATTTTTTTTTTGTTTTTATAATAATATATTAAAAACGATTATTATGAGTTTTGGTCAAAATAATGAAATTAAAGTGTTATTTTACTTATACTTATACAACATACAAACACAAACATAATTAAATACGCTCGAAAGACATTACCTTTCTTCTATGCAGTCGGGTAAAAAAATTACTATTGCTCTGCACAATAATTTTACATTCAATTTGTTATGTATAACATAAAACGAATAAAAACCTAAATAGTATTTATCATCAACACCACATCCTCATTGGTTTATACTTGTAAACATGTATATATATAAAAAAGAAACAGGGCACCTAACATCTAGGTACGGAAACAGACGCTTGCATTTCTGAGCGGGATGAATATTTTATGTATCATTTCGCAGTCCGGGAAATTCATCTCCACTCGAAAGATTTATATCGGACGTAATCTCGAGTTTACGGCTCTGCACTTTAAACGTACCGATATTTCCTCGCGAATATCGTATGTTGCAATTTTTTGGAGTGCATTACGTTGTGGTTGGCAATATCTGAATTTTAAATATATCAGCCATTTTCATTTCGTGATTCAGAATGTTACGGTGTGCGAAGCTTTCTAAAATAAAAGCTAGTGGAATGTTTCGGTGGCTTTTTTGAAGCTTTTATTTAAAGTATACATTTTGAATTCTGTATTTTTGATGATTTAGACTGACATTACTGAGCTATTAATAATTAGAAAGTAAATACTACTTAAACATATTTATTCATGTATATCTATTTTCCTGGGTATACATAGTAAAAAAAATATTATTATTCCTATCAAAAAAGCCCGTGTTTAAATTTAGGGGTCTTGATCTGTAGTTCTTGGTTTAAAATATAAATCGAATTTATGATGTCTAAAATCACACTCATTTTAAAAATCCACTACTAATTATTACCACGAAGAAAAACCTCATGAGATAATACTAACTGATAATTAATTCTCTATAACTTTTGAATTTTCGTGTGAAGCTTGTCATTGACCATTATGTGGCGCATTTACAAAGCCCTGCGATGTAATACCAACAGTATAACTTTGGAGGGATTTTCAAATTAATCTGCACTCAAAATAGAGATCACAAATCTAAGCAACTATGTGACAAGTGTGTTACGTAAAGAGCTTTCCATCTAACAGTGAATTTCTGTGTCGTCGCCCTAAAGCTGTTACATCGCGATCGTCGTGTCAATGACCACGTGACTTCGATTCGCTTCTTTCTATTCCCAGTTTGTAGTTCTTTGTATCGCTTTGGGAATTTCTAAAGAGACAACATTAACACGATGTTGTTATAGTTGATTGAGCAAGATGTGTTCGAAGAGACATTTTATTACATGCTCTTATGTGCTTATATTTGTTGCTCAGATGCGCTGAATCATCACACTTTACGTTAGAAAGGGGAATTTCGGTATAAACTACTCATTTGTGTTCATATTCTTAACCTAAGTAAACAAATAAGTTTGAACTAAGATATTGCTGTTTACCACCTTAGTTAAATACTCTAATCGCTTATATAATCGCTTATATATCTAATTCTTATTTAAATCCTAGACGACATAGGATATAGTGAAATAATTCTAGAACAAGATTTTACTAGTAATAATAGTAATATTTTTGTATTTAGTGTTCAGGTTTATTTTTCGGGCATAGTTCTTGAAAACAAAGTATACCTACCTTCTTCGATTTTCTTGTACTTTATAACGCATTGAAATAAATTCACGTTTACCAAGATCACAGCCGGGATACAGGTATGTAGTTTACATATTTTCAGTTCATTAATATGTACAAGTGGGTTAAATATGCATATTTCATCACTTTGTTAATGTGCACTTTGAAGGTGTGCTCTACGTAAGCTAACGATCAAATAACGTGTCTTCACTTAGTATTGCTAAGACGGCATGTGATGTAATATATTAATGTAAAGAGCATTGATGAGACTAACCGAGAGCCACGAAACTAGTTTGGCGCTGCAAGTGTCAGCGTTAAGAGAATTTCACCACATTTTGCTACAATTTTCAGTGATATTTCGTGGCTTTGTAAGGTCGGGCGCATGATTTTTTGAAGTGCAATTTAAGAATCGTTGTAATATGGATATCGATGAAAAAATGCGTTACAAAAGCAGTTGTCTATGCAAACTAGATGGCGGTGTACTCCTTTCTGAATCACGCAAAGGACATTTCTTCGTAGCTTGAATGAGGGCTCAAGTTTGGTATATGCGAAATAAGATGAGGGGCTGCAGTGGTTACTTAATTGATAAAGGATAATTTATTATCTGTCGTAGGCCACTTTTCAGAAGTTTCGATTTTGCCACGTGTGAATTGCACGCACACTTTTTTGAATGCTGTCTCTAGCAGCACCAAGCGAATGACGTTAAAAATTATATTTCCTGGCCCTTGTGTAAATTATGAGCTAAGCTGATGTATCGTAACTGTTATTTGGAATTCTTCATGTAGCTTCATTAACACATTTAATTAAATAATCTGACTTTCACTTACGAATAATTCTTCATTTACTGCTTTATTAAGCTTATACAAAATTGAGCCACGTAAAATATTTTTGTCTCTTTACCATGTAAAGTAATAAGACGACCCGCGTGTAAGACGTGTAAGACACCACAACTGT
The DNA here is from genome assembly GCA_018249915.1 of Cecropterus dorantes dorantes. Classification (NCBI taxonomy): domain Eukaryota; kingdom Metazoa; phylum Arthropoda; class Insecta; order Lepidoptera; family Hesperiidae; genus Cecropterus; species Cecropterus dorantes. The sequence continues at coordinate 3,122 of DWLI01000772.1, read as the reverse complement.
TTGACACGCAGTGGGTCTTGAGGTTCGATTCCAGGCTGAACAGACATCTAAATGATCAATTTTATTTCTGTTCTGGTTCTGGGTGTTTGTATATTCCTCTTTGTGTGTGTCCATAGTATCCACGACACAGGAGAAATTCTAGTGTGGGGCTACGAATGTATTAAGCGTTCACACCTTAGCAAGCAGATTTTTATCTAAAAAATATGGTAAAGAGGTCGGTACGTAGGGTAAAAATTAACGCACACAGATTTGCATGCCGACGGTGCGATGAGTAAAAAAAAAACAATAATACCAGTAAATATAACTATTGTAACCCAAAAATTGACTATATAAAGATTATTAGTATTATAATATTATTATATTGTACCATGTATAGTAACAATTCTCTCAAGAGTATATTCTCCCTTTCAATTTGTTTAAACACTTAAAAAACACTTACTAAAAACACATTTAGCAAAAATATTTTTTTAATAATTCTTCGACCTAATTTCTTCCTCTATTTTCACTTTGCCGACTTCAATAAAATCGACCTTACATATTAAACGACACACAGGCTTATGTTATTTATTGTTCACAATTTTGTTTTAATTCTAGTATGTCCCGTGGTATACCAGATCGTGGGCAAAAAAATCATTAACTATAATCGTTGCACCGTATCAAATAGCGACTTTACGATGCAATATCAATATCAAGAATTTATACTTGTAACTAATATAAACTTTCAAGAAAAAAATATTTATTACATCTCAAGACATGTCATGTAATCTTAACTTGAGGTGCGCGTGTGCCCTTGTATGAGTTCTATTTTATCTATGAAGGTAATAGTCGGAAGTTGGATAGGTGATTGCTAGTGGCAAAATTCATGCGCTTCCGTGTTCGCGAAGTCACGTTTAGCCATCCATCTCGGAAGCTTGAAAACATCCGACATGATTAGCTATTTACTCGAAGTAGAGGGGTGGATTATCTTCCTGACTTACCCAGTATTCAGTTGTATTAGTATGAGACATTTTTATTTAGACCTCACAAGAAATATTCTTTGTGATGCAGATGTCCACAGGTGACAAAAAACATTTGATAGGTTATATATTCTTTTACATTTATATTGGGATGAATATTTGAAAAGTATTAATATTCTTTTTATTGAGTTCAATTTAATCATTGATTACAATCCATTCATTTATAAATATCGCGTGTGAACTAACAGATCTTTTAAATGAAGTGTCTAAAAGTGCATATAAGCATATAGAAGTCCTATTTAAGTTCTACGGTAAATAAAAAAAATAGGTTATAAGTATTTCATTACGCGTCGCGATATTGCTTTTTTCGGACCAATAATGTGATTATTAGGTAGGCAATAGATATTATTTATAATTGTAGTTAAAATACGAATTTTATTATTCCGCAAGCGACGGCTTTCAGAGGTGTGCGATACAGACTTGACAGCGAAATTATTAAATTCGGTCGACCTACTTCCGACCGAAACCCCTTATAACACGCCATTATTTCATAAAACGTGTTTCAGACAACGCTTCATACAATTATCCCCATTCTAATTGATTTAATGTCTGTCATTTCACTCACGTGTGTTGTAGGCGAAATTTGCAAATACGAAAGTTGTGACGTGAGCATTTTATGCTGATTAATTAACCACACGTTTGGCAATGTTTTTAAATAGCATTATAATTTGCACTAAAATCGAAATACGGTTAGGTAAAAATGAAATCGCTTTTGATGTCGTTTTGTACGAGCATTTCTAAAAGAAGTATTAAAGGAAAGGAGGGCATGGCTTAAGTAAGGCTCTCAAAGCCGAGCAAATTTGTCGGGAAGTGTTACATTTTAGGGAATTATTGTAATGGAGCGGAAGGGATTAGTTGGTATAGGTAAATGGGTGATAAAGAGAAAGTCTCGTCTCAAAGACGCGTCGCTCGGCTGGCATCTGCACGGTTCTGCGGCGCTAGTAGCCGTATCGATTTTCGCAGTCGGGGCCGGGCGAGGGGGATCAGCTGGTACCCCCACCTCCCCAACCCCTGTAAACATAAACACGGGCCTTCTCTTCACAGGATCGACATCACCGGAGGTGAAATAACGACACTGAATATTTATGAAACCCTCGTATCAGGGATTAAGATTCGACTTTTCTAGGTCATCAATCTGAACGGCATTTGTTGCTGGATAAACCGACAGTTTGAATATTTTGTAACGAGTTCGCGCGATTTTTTCAATTCGATGCTTGTGAATATTTTTTCTTTATCTATCGTGAATATGTCTGTCGCATGTTAACATTGTCTTCGTTGTATGTTTATTTACTCGTACTGTGAAATATTAAGTTTAGAAACAAAACAACAACGTGAATTGATGTAAATTTTGCTTGGCTTAAATTATAAAATATCTTATATAATTCATGTATTCTACAGTAGAAATTTATAAATGAAACAATAATTAACAATCAAAGACTAATATAACATATTTATAAATCAGTATATTAAGCATTGGCTAATAAACTCTAAAGGTTGTGCATTTAGTATTACTAATTCGTACATGCTTATCGTAAAGAACTGATGTGGTACTTTCTGTAATCTTCATAGTATATTGGTTGAAAAGATCATCGGTTATATTCATGCGTTGTTTACCTTTCAGTCGATACGAGTAATGTTATTGGCTGTTTTCGCGATACATTTGTTGCTTCTTTAAGTGCCTATAACTTATTGACTCAGTACTTTATTAACTTTGCAAATTTTATTAGTTTTTATATTGCCCGACAAAGAAAAGCGTCTCCACCTGAAAAGTGGTTTTAAGATAAAAAGTATAACATTAATGAGAGAAAGATAAATAAAGAAGCTTAAGAAAATAACAAAAGTATTGATGAATTATGAGGTCTTTGTTGTGTAACAAAATAGTTGCCAGTATTAATTAGTTGTTTGTAATTAGCTGAACAATGTTCTTACGTTATATTTCTTTATAAATAAATAATTACCACAAGCTATCAAAAAGCATCAAGGTTGATTACCTCTATAGAACTTTATATTACAGTAAGTTTATTTATTTATTTTATTTATTTATTTACTTTTTGAAACACCTTAAACTAAGGGTTACAAGGGTAAACTTAATGCCTAATGGCATTC
>DWLI01000771.1:0-18708 GCA_018249915.1 Cecropterus dorantes dorantes | reverse complement strand
CAAAGCCAAGTTGGCATCTGATAAGTTGGGCGTCTTGAACAGAGCGAAGCAGTACTTCACTGCGGGACAACTCCTTCTGCTTTACAAGGCACAAGTGAGACCCTACATGGAGTACTGCTCGCATCTCTGGGCAGGGGTGCCCCAATAACAACTTAATCCACTTGGGTCTGTATGGAAGCGCTTGATCCGAATGGTCAACAATCCAAGTATCACCGATCAGTTAGAACCTTTGACTCTATGTAGGAACATAGTCTCCCTCTGCGAATTCTACCGGCTTTACAATGGTGAGTATTCCTAGGAACTTTTTGACCTGTTGCTTACATCTCCTTTCCTCCACCGCACCACTCGCAGAAGGATGAAGTTCCATCCACACCTACTGGATCCGACGTTTCGTTTTGCACATTCGTTTTTGCCGCGGACGTGTAAGATGTGGAATATGCTTCCTCCATAGGTATTCGCGGAGCGCTATGACATGGGGCTCTTCAAAACAAGAAGCCGGCGATGCATTGGCGACTCCTGCATTTGTGTTGCAAATGTACATAGGCGACGGTGACTAATTTCCATCAGGTAGCCCGTCTGCCTTATCGTTAGGTTCATATATATAAAATATTTTTTTTTTTTTTTATCGGAGGCACTACATTGCTGTAACATTTAATTAATACCTATAAAGCATGCATAATATACCATACAATAATTACTTACTACATAATTATGCTTCACACGAATTCCGTATTTAATTAGATGTTTAAATGTTATTTTTATTCCATACGGCACAACAAAATATATCACTTAAAACTTACGCCACTAAATAGATAACTTCAACAAACAGTGAAAGTAATAAATTTTGTAAATAATATTTATAATAATTTGCTAAATACAAACAACTATATTATGAAAATCAATAATTTCACAATACTTGCTCGGAATTCACTGCAAATCACATCTCCTGCTCTGAACTGCCAAAAGTGCCAACTGCCAAACTACCAATCTGCCAAACCCAAAGCCCACAACAATCATAATGTGAGCACTAACCATAGACATTACTAAGGCTATTAAATGAACAACACACTATTTCTACCGCATTTACAGGTTTATTAGGCCCGTGCTACTACCAGTCTTACTACCAGTAGTAATATATACAGTTAATTTATTACTCGTGTTACTATCAATCTTACTACGAGTAGTAACACGACACGTGCGATCTGATTATTCGCATCGCTATTCAATGAGTTGTTCTACGAGATATTTGTCTGGCTTTACGCTGGTACGAGTGCCCATTTATACATTAGCAGGTGCATAAATACTAATTAACCTCACCGTACGAGTTAGGAATCAATCGTGAAAAAAAACACTCCTGAGATGAGTGTCATGAACAACATACGAACTGTATACAAAATCGTGTTCATATATCGATATCGAAGCTCAGATAAGCGAATGAGGTCACAATTCTTAACTCCCCTCAATAGCTCTCATTTTCGCATTTCCCATATAAAAACAACTTTGTTCAACTCATTTCCACCAAAACAGTTCTAGTGGAAATGGGCTCTGGCAGAGCTAGGTTTAGATAAACAATTAAAATCGTCTTGTTCAATTCATCATATTGATGGATTTGTCACACATCCTTGGCGGGGACAAAAACACTCAGCAAAACTTTTACTACCTGATTTGATCAGGCGATTAGATTGTCGATTGAATTACCAACGATTAACATTAAATTGGGCAATTTGCGTCCGCAGTATGCAATTTAATTACTGATTTAGTCATGATGTATACGTGGACAATCATATTATATAGTTAATGAATATTAAGTCAATTCGACACTTTTACTATTTCATGGAGCAACGATAAAACTGTCGTCATTGAGACATTTATCTGCTTTGCATGAATAACAATACTAAACGGCAAATTTTAAAGGAGAACCAAGTAAAAATCTAACAATGCTTTTTCTTTTTGTACTTTTATGAATGAAGTTAAAATAATAAAAAAATAATGATCATTGACCACAGTAGACCATCAACTTTTCTATTCTAAAATAATATAATAGTGATAAAATAGTATCTTTAATTTCAAAATGATTAATTTTCAATTGTGTAGGTATTTAAAACAGTGAATTTATTTACCGGACGTTTGGCCATAACTTAACTGTTGGGTTGGATTTTATTGGAATATTTTTTTTATTGCGTCGTTTACATAAATAATTAATGTGAATAAATAATTAATGTAAATACGGCTTCATGTTTGTTTGGACTGACAGTTTTACGTAGATCGTATGTATTGGTATATATACATATTTATATGGCATCGTTCACATTAAATTTAGAACAAACTCTTACTGTAGAAAATCGCATATTGCCATCAACGATTGTGGTCGCTATTTGCAAAATACACCTTCAAGGTTTTAAAGGTGAGACTTTTAGATATGAGTAATGAGGCCTTAAGTACATAAATTAAATAAAAGGAAAGATTTTATCCCATCTCGGTAATCTCTGTTGCACGACTTTTTGATTGAAGTCGATAGATTTTATTCCGATGTGGTAACAATTGAATTTTTGTGTAAAGCAACACTCACAAGGCGTTTCCTTTTCCGTCGGCCATTATTTATTCATTATCGAGTTGTTCTAGCCGGGCGGACGAGGAACATTTCGGTGAATGTAAAAAGTATATTTAATTCAAATTCTCTCTTAATTGAGAGGTAAGTTCTTTTCTTAACGTAGATTTGATATAGATTTTAAGTTATGATTCAAGTTATACATAAATTTCATTGTGGTATTCCAGATACCTAATCAAGCGTTCACCACCACGTCGCGGTACTGTTTGCAACTAAGGACTTCAAGCCAGCAAAATGCAGTACAACGGCTTTCACAACCAACATCCCATGTAAGTTCTAAGTACTTTTAACAGCGGTCACTTTATTGATTTAAGCAATTAACGCAAACATTGTACTGTTGAGACGCGATTTTCACAGCGGCCATTTTGTGAAATGCATTTTGCTCAGCTGATATATCGACATCTACGCAACGTTTTATGTCTTGAAGGAGATAGATTTACTTGTATATTTTAATAAAGACACTATTATTACACCTCTTAACGAAGTAATTTCGATTAAAATATCTAAATAAAGGATGATTCCTTTGCAGTATCGTACTAACACGATTTACACAAACGAAGTTACAAGGTCGTCAAATATAATACATATGTATTCATAATGAAACTATTTCTTCTTATTTATAATTGATATACATATTAGTAATTATTCAATGATGGGTTAAGATTTTTCTAGGGCACAATGTACCTTACATTGAGATTTTTTATTATATTTTTATGACAATTCTGTTACTCTGTTACTATATACTATACAAGTTTATGGGTAAATGTTAACTTAGGATAAAATTGTCGTCGCTGCCTAAACCTAGGCAGTTTTTTTTAACCTTAGTCGAAAAATAAAGAAGTCTCGTTTGAAATATGGAACCATTAAACAATCTGTGGATTTGCATAACATACACGCATAACGCTTACATACACATGAAAATTATGCCGTTTCTCTAATTTAGGATAAGGCGTTTAGGTATTGAAGGCTTAATAGCAACATAAAGTTGACAGTCTGAATGTTCAAAAAAAATTTTCTTTTTATGATATTATTGATTTCAAGATTTAAATTGTAATTTAATAAAATAATTTATTGTAATTTTTAAATAACAATAATTTACATTAATCAATTATTTTCCTCTTCTACTGTATAATAGCTAAGTACTATTATAATTATGGTGTATTGGATATGCTTACCTTATTAACCATTAACCAAAACCAAAATAAAACTTAAGAGAACCAATCAAAATGTATACATAATAATATTATGTATGCACTTTGATACATATAATGTTATCATAATGTTATATATAATAACAACAGTACTGCCACTTGCTAAAAAGTTAGTAATTTTATTTCAAGTATATGTTATTTTAAATTCATCTAAATTTTTATTATTAGATAACTATGTTTAATAACATTTTGATACCTGAATCCATTACTTTCCATTGATGGGCACACCTATTTCGCCTTCTACAATGAGAGTTTTAGATCATAGTCCACTAAATTGTCAAAGATTATTTGAAGCACCTTTTCTGCCCTGTATGCTTTTAATTGTTTTCCTTACCAGTTAAAGCAAGTCATAATTACATATTATCACTTTCATACTTGGGATGTGAATCTTGGACCTGAGACAGGAATAGCAAGCTGTGATACCTTGACAACAATTATAATTAACTAAATTTGACATTGCAACTAATTTACCACAAATGTATGAACTTACATAGTACACTGGTTTTATAAACTAGACCCAACCCTCATTAATTCATTTAAATATTCCAAAGTTTTAAGATGTAAGTACCATCTTTAAACTTCGGAATATTTAAACTGAATACTATGCCTTGTCCCATATATGAAATAGTTTATACATTTATAATTAAGATATTACTGATAATATAAGATAAAGTTTTCGCATGATTGTTTTGTTTTATATTCCTCTGATATTGTCTCTCAAAAAAATATTTCTTAACTTAAAATTTAAGGTAAATTGGTTTGAACTGTACATTTTTTTTTATTTTAATTACTTCGTTAGTATCTCATTGAGTTTAATCTGTTTTTTTTGGGGTCACTTCTGTCAATGTTATTACTTTCTCTTGTCTTTGTTGTCTGAAAATGATTTATGCATACAAATTTACTAATAGTTTTAAATACAAGTGTATAAATTAAATATATTTGCTTATTAAATCTAAACCTTCGAAGAATTGTATTGAAAAACCATTCAATCAGTTTCAGACCTCGTCTAGACCGGAATGAACAATTCGGTAAAATACCATATTTCAATGGCATGCCAGATTTTGGAGGGCCAAAACCTTTTGGACCCAGGGGCATGGCAAACAAAAATAATTTTAGGCCTAGGAATGACTTTAATGGAATAAGGAATGACTTCAACCATAATGGTAATCAGAATGATTTTGGAGGGCCTAAGGAATACACAAAAATGAGGAACAACTTCAACAACAATCAAGCCCCTAACAAGAACAATTATGATGGAGATAAAGCAGGAAACATGCAGTTTTATAATGGAAAAAATGATTTTGGTGGGCCTAAACAAAATTTCCAACCAAAGACTAACTTTGGTCCTAAAACTTACAACAATCAGAATGGTAATCAACAAAACTTTGGGCAGAAGAAAGTTTATGTGCCTAACCCTGGACAACAGCCCACAGATTTTAATGGGCGTAAGCAACAAAGTATGAAAGCTAAACATCCAGGTGATAGCTTGGTTAAGCCCACATGGGATTTATCTCAACTTGGTCCAATTCAAAAAGACTTCTACAAACCACATGCTAACGTTGAGGCTCGTACTGATGATGATGTTCAGTTGTACCGTGCTACAAAGGAGATCACTGTGAGCGGTAATGATGTACCACGCCCAAACCAAATATTTGATGAGGGCAACTTTCCTGACCACATTCTGAACACGATCAAGGAACAAGGATGGGATGAGCCAACCGGCATTCAAGCCCAAGGCTGGCCAATTGCTTTATCTGGACGTGACATGGTTGGAATTGCATCAACTGGATCTGGTAAAACACTTGCTTACATGTTGCCTGCTGCTGTCCACATTGTGCATCAGCCTAGGCTGCAGCGTGGAGATGGCCCCATTGCACTTATTCTTGCACCAACTAGGGAGTTGGCCCAACAAATTCAATCAGTAGCCCAAGCTTACAGTGCTCGTGGATGCATCAGAAACACTTGTCTGTTTGGTGGCTCACCCAAAGGGCCTCAAGCCCGTGATTTGGAAAGAGGTGTTGAGATTGTTATTGCTACCCCTGGTCGATTGATTGATTTCTTAGAACGAGGCACAACTAACTTACGCCGATGCACATACTTGGTCTTGGATGAGGCTGACAGAATGTTGGACATGGGATTCGAACCACAAATTCGCAAAATTATTGAACAAATACGCCCTGATCGTCAAGTACTGATGTGGTCTGCAACATGGCCTAAAGAAATTCAAGCATTGGCTGAAGATTTCTTGACTGATTATGTCAAAGTTAACATTGGCTCTTTAAATCTCTCTGCCAACAACAACATCAAGCAAATTATTGAAGTCTGCGAGGAACATGAAAAAGAAGCTAAATTGACTAATCTTCTTAAGGAAATTTCTTCTGAGAAAGACAATAAAGTTATTGTCTTTGTGGAGACCAAAAAGAAGGTACATCACACAAACATTGAATTGTTTAATTTACGACCTAATATACTTAAGAATATAATTAATAAATATATATTTTCTCTTGTAGGTGGATGACATCGCACGCGCTGTTCGTCGTAATGGGCACAAGGCTCTCGCCATTCATGGTGATAAGTCCCAACCTGAAAGAGACGCAGTTCTCAGTGAATTCCGTAATGGATCTACTACAATCCTTATTGCGACTGATGTAGCCGCTCGCGGGTTAGATGTTGAGGACGTGAAGTTTGTCGTCAATTTTGACTATCCTAATTCCTCAGAAGACTACATCCATCGAATTGGTAAATAAAACATAATTGTTTCCTGAAATAAAACTGCTTTTACTTGATTTATATAAATTGTACTAAATACAACCGTTTTCAATCTTAATTTTCTCTCAGGTCGTACTGGGCGTTGCCAGCAATCTGGAACTGCTTACACTTACTTCACCAGTGGCGATGCCCGTCAGGCTCGCGCCTTAGTTGCTGTCCTCCGTGAAACGGGTCAGACTCCCCCTGCTAAGCTGACCGATATGGCGCGAAACAACAACAGCAGCACCGGTAATTGAACTAACAAATATATCGTTTACGTTTGTCTTATAAGGCCACCTACGTATATTCCACATGGAGTAAATAAAATTTTCTTTTATAATTTGTATTATTCTATAACTAAAGTGATATTTTATGCCTGTCCATAATTTTGTGTAAAAAAAAATTATTTTGTCTACTGTAGTTGTAATATCATAAACTATTACTAACAGGTCGTAATCGCTGGCAACAACGCAAAGATAACAACAGCGGATCAAGCTCCCCACGTCAACAGAATAACACCTGGAACAATAAAATGGCTACAACTGCCAATGAGCCTGCTAACCAGAATGGATTCCAAAATCGCAATGTCAATCAACAGGCTCCTCGTTTCTCCAATCAGACTAACCAGAACACTCAGGGTTATAGACAGAATAACTATCAAAAGCAAGTTCCATTCCCAAGCCCTAACATGTTTGAATCCATGGGCACTTACCAAGGTGGATACAATCAGGGATACCAGAATGCGTACAATAACCAGAATGGATATGGTCAACGTACATACAACAGTAAGATTATATTTCTTATATATTTTTTTAACATTATACAATCACAATTATTCTTCTATGATTTGACGCAATTTACAAAGAGGTGAGCTTCTTGCCGGTTCTTAGTTGACGTCGTGTTCCGATCCGGTGGTAGTATAAGAGAAAAATATTGTTACTGACATTTTCTAACTTTATTTCTTACTCCTTTTTATATCTTTATAGACGGACGTAATGGTGGGCAACAATACCGTAATAATAACACCAGTGGCAACAAATCTGCTGGTTCAGGCTCTTCTTCTTATGGATCTCCACCACCTCACTTTGCTACTCCACCTCATTACCCACAAATGCACCCGCATCATCAGGATATGCTTGGTAAGCAGTGATTAAATACACTAAAATTGGTTTTTATCTGAATATAAGTTTTGACTTAATATTACCTAATAGGGGATCCTCGTGTTGACTTCATAAATTATTACTACATTGCTTCAATGCAGGAATATTCTAGAAGTTCCAGCTAAGTCAATAACTATATTCTTCCAGTTTAAATAGTGTTAGCAAAGGTGTCATGAATAATCTGCAACTTTTTAATAACCTGAATTCCACCGAATAGTAAACTGATTAAAAATCCAAATTTTCCTAATATTTTCACATTGCGTGCTTGATTAGGTGCTTTTATTTTATTATTTAATTTTACTATGGCATGATTATGCCTTCGATTTTGCGTAAGTATTTTTATACAAATTAACATTTATCAATACAAATTGAGTGACACTAATATTTGTTTAGGTGGTAAATTCTACGGCGGTGGCGTCGGTGGCGGCGGTCCTTGTGGATACCAAGCAGCTGTGGGCGCTGGCGTTCCTTACCCACACCTACCGCCCGGCCCCCTCCTGTACGCCGCTCCCGTACAACAGTAAATAATATAAACCGTGAAGCCCTGCTCGTATATCTATATCGGTGTTTTTCTTATCTAAATGGAGCTGTCTTAATGTTATAATATACAATTTGATGTTGTACTTAGAATCTTAAAAGTTGTCTATCAGTATAATATGTGTGTATCGGAAGACGCAGGGCAATTAACGGTTTCTTTTACTTGTGACTTGATTCTGTTACATTTTGATTAGATTATTTCGTTTTAGATCTGAATGAAAGCTTAAAATTTCATATTTTTAATATAATGATGTGGTTTTACGCAGACCATATTTTGTAGTCTTAAATGTGAAAACGTCTTGAATTCTCAAACATAATTGCACTAGATGTCAAACTAAATGTTTTTGTGGATTCTCTTTCAGATCGATTTCAATTTATCAATGTAATAAGTGTGTTAGTTTTTAATGATGAATACATTAACTGTTGACCACTCTTGCAAACTAAGCAACATTATAATTATAAGGCGAGACATATTTAGTTATAAATTGGTACCATTGGACAGGCACTGGTAAATCAATGAATAAATAATCGATTGAAATTTTCAAATGAGTCAATTTGTTGTTCAATGACTGATATTGAATTTCATGATATTGCTAACTAATATGCAGGGTCAACAGATGATGTATGATTTAAGGTTTCAGGTGGAATATAATAGATCTACTGATCATTTCCACCCTTAGGTTTTAATCACTATATTTGTTAGAGTAGTTGGTGTGGGTACCCTCTTGTGTAATCCCGGGTGCCTTTCGTTTTTTAAATTGTCTGTATGATGTACGAAATGCACTAAACATATAGAAGATGAAAGAAAATTTTATGGGAGGGTTTAAATACCAGAGAAAATTTGACGTATTTTATATAAATTATTTTCGAGGTGTTACAAAATGATCGTAACAAATTGAAATGTGTGGGACAACTTAGTATTAGTAAATTATAATGCTTTTGATATACTTCTGAAACAACAATCTGTATTGCCAGATAAAATTGTGAATATTTTTCTTACTTATAGTGATGTCAATGACATTTAAAGTCACTGATTTCAAGATTATTTTTTATTAAAGATTAGATCTAAAACTTTAATATTTATGCCTAAGATTTTTAGTCCATGTCAATTTGACATAGGCAACGGCTGGGCTTTGAATGCTAATAAATTGATTCTACCGTTCTAAAACATGTAGGAGGAATGTAAATACGTGCATTTAACTTAAGGTGATTAGTATTTTGATCGTTACGAATTTGAACAACGGTTACTTTCTTTTCTTAGCAAAATAAGTGATTTCTTCATATTTGTTTTTGATTATTTTTATATTATTATGATTCACGTAATTCGTCTAGTTAATTACTGAAGTTTCTTTGTACGTAAAGGGGTTCTAAGGGCTGAATGGATAGGGACGTCGTTTGGTACAAAATATACAAAAGCAGTTATTATGTATTATTTTAGAAGCCCGTTACTGTCCAAAGAGGAAAAATCTGTGATATTTCATTACTATAACCTGTCGTTGCGTTGGTCAATTGTTATTACATAAGAACACATCCTGCATTTGGGTAGTGTTTTACTAGACAAAAAATATATTTTTTGACTATTTGAGCGAATTTCATGAATGTTTGTGACAAAAAAAGCTTGCAAGTCGTTCACAGATATAATATTATGATATGATAGGTGTAAGATTAATATTTTATTGTTATTCAATTTTAGTTTTCAGTTTACCACAAGGTGACGAAATTGTACCAGTTCAGAGGGACGTAAAAGTTATTATCTACAAATCCCGTTATTTCAATCCATAAATATAATTATCATGTTGCAGACGGGTCTGAGCGGATGTTAGGGGTGAACAACGGGTCTGTAAGTCTCGTGTTTGGAACGTGATTGATGCGAGATTTGCTATGTTATTCATGTACATTATAAGAGAAAGACTGCAATGAAAGAATGTGTATATGTGCATTACGTTTCATCTCTAAGATGATTTCCTAAACACTAGCCTGTCCTCAGTCATTAGTTTTGTTTAATTATTTTATACGAAGTATAATGAATAGGTGGCGAGGCGATAGGTTCGACCAGGCTAGTTTGATGCGTACGTACTGGATCAGCAAGAGTGACATGTCGAGTATGGTCGCGGATTGCAGGTAGCTCCTGTATTATGTACAAAGTACTGCACCCACCTCTACTAAACAACTGTGATAATAACACTAAGTAGCGTAGCAGGCGATTTATATACTAGTTACGTCCAAGAGAAGGGATGACATCATATCTGACATATTGTATTGTGATAATAAGTATCAAGGCGTGCACTCAGTTTTTGCGCGTGTTGATGTAATGTTTTCTCTAAACAAGACTGATTATGATTATTTCTTAATTGAATACATATTTTATACATGTTCCACTTTGACTGAATGAATTAAGATGTCGTTTGTATTTATATTGGTAGTCTTCTTGTGCGGTGTGTTTTCTCCAAAATTTATTATTCACTATGTTGGATATGAGTCAAAACGCCTTTCCATGCGGTCACCGAATTGAGAAATTCAGTTATTTTTATATAAGTTGATTATATTTTCCTTTATTGTGATGGAAAATGTTGTTGACAAATTAAGTGGCAGCGACAGTATAAGCACACTAACGTTAATAAAGTATTTTATTATTTGTTGTTTATTACAAAATTTTATTTATTCAGCCGGATTATCTCATAGGCAGTAGTAGTTTCATGCTTTACTATATACTATTTAAGAACTTACTTTCGAAAAATTGTGAGCTTGTGAAAAATATACATAGATTTTTAAGTATGTGGCAATGCAGATCTTCATAAATATTGATTCTATTAACAAAGTACATAGTTCATATTTATTCAACTTAAGTAAATGGAGAGAAGCTCCGTATAAACTGTCCCAAAGGGAAGTCTTCTGAATGTTTATAAGAAGTGCATTTCTTCTATGTAATACAGTATTAAATTCCGATTAATAAATTAATGTATAATTAATGTTGATGTTTTTATTTAACCTCATTTATTCCTCTGGAATTCCGTAATTGTTCCTATGAAACTATTAAAAAACTGATCCTTTATTCTAGGCAAATAATAAAGTTGAACGACTTCTTTTTTACCTATATAATATGCTCATATTGATGTAACCATTAACATGTACTCTAATGCCGCTCGTTGGCGGTGATCGAACTAATACTTGGGGTTGCCTAGTTACGATTGCTTGTATTTGCTCATAACATCTTGCTGTTTGGGTATATGGGTGGCCGACAGTCAGCGACCAAATCGAATGTGGACCATTTGGTGATCGACCTAATTTGAACAAGTAGGTTCGATTCAAAATTGAATGCGGATGACCCATTCGGTGATCGACCTAATGTAAACACTTCAACAGACTTGCCGTATCAGGGGTGTGGCAGATACTCCACGATTATTAAAAGTAGGTGTGCTTCAGGAGTGGCTTTTATACCACCTTTAATACCGTATAGTAAAACTATACATGATTAGATGATTTTAATCTGATCACAATATTTTTTGAATATTATAAAATACATATATTATGTATATCAAGTATATTAGAGTTATAAAAGATTTTTATGCACTATTTCAAAGCTTATGCATAAATTTTAAATAAATTATGTATGATAAAATTTAAAGACCATTTTTAATGTTGTTATAATAACAAATATATATTAAAAATACAAAAAAAATGATGGCACGGAACCCTCCATGTGGGAGTTCTACTCGCATTTGAACAATTTTTTTTTTGCCATCAATAATTATGCTTATATTTAAAACAGCATTTACCCGTAATTCGACACAAATTAATTTCGTAGTTAGTTTATAAGCTGTGAAGTTAATGGGCCAATAGCAGTGAACTTCTTATTTTCCAATAAAATCAAATATGTATATTCCTAATAACCTAACAATATTTGACAATACTTATATTGCCATCTATTAATGAAACGAGAGAACGAAATATCTAATGTATCCGGTTTGCCACGACACCGACGTCGATGGGCACAAATCTAGTCACAAGATTACAACTATGTTTCTTTGTCTATTAATAGATGGCGTGCGGAAGCAGTTCTTATCTCTTTCAGTTTTTTGTCCTCCATGACTACCATTGGTGTCAGCTTATGATAATAAAGTTTTTTTTGGCAAAAAGTGGTACATGTTAAAAGACAATACAGTTATTTTTTGTGATAACCACGTCGGAGTTTATGTGTTCATATATTTATACTGTTCTAAGCTCAGTTACTTGTTGTGGAGTTGAAAATTTTCGTACGGACAATTCTTAAACGGGGTCAATTGCATTGACTGAAGCTGAAATGGTGAGTGAAATCATTCTATTTTGTTTCCCCATTCATGATATTATAGCCAGACTAAAGGTATCTCATATAAAAGTTTCCTTTTGATTCGAACATTGCCACATAACCAAACTTTCACTAGGCTAGACGGCCTTGAATCTAATCTTGTCAAGTCAATGTCGTTTGTTTATCAAAATATTTTTTGTTGTAGGTGTGTTATATTATTTTGATGATCAAAAATATGACAAATGTGTAGTTTAACATGTTCGAGTACATTTATGTAATATGGAGGAACTGACGTTTTTATTTTTCTTAAGGCCTATATATTTTCATATACATGATCAACATTACATTACAAGAAACAGTCGCCAATTATAAAAAATATTTAATTTATACATACTTCTTAGATTCTAGTATTCAAGTTTATGTTGTCGATCTTCGACCGATTATATACTGTTATACTGTTACGGAAGAGTCTCTTCAGGTTGTGGTTTTGAGCAGTGTTTCTTAAATTTGGTAAGAACACTCAAGTTGGTTGGCGCTGGAGGCCTACAGGGGGCGGTGATTGGCCCAGAGAAAACTGGGGATTATTATCGTTTTATGGGCGATTGTCAATATCTGTTGTTCTCGGCGAGATTAGTTTTGCGTGGCCTCTTACATTATCAAATAAGAAATAAGATTAATAAAACTTTTTATAATTCAAAATTCATGTAAATTTCGTACCTTTTTAAAAAATGAATTGTTTTTTAATTGCTGCCTAAATGGACCCTTAAATTAAATCGTATTACGTATATATTTTTAACTTGAACATCATCGCAAATCAAAATAGCAATAGGTGTAGTCTGATGGAGACTATATCTATAATCTTAATAATTGAAACTATCTAAAACCGACAAAAATCTTTACATACTTTACATTTAGTATCTACGAAAGCAATTCCGTCCGTCTTCTTAGTAGAAACGTAGGAATTACTTATTTAATATTATACTAATAACATTTCTTTCTAATGCAGGAATGGAATATGCAGATGCTCACCAATGACGGCAACAAGTAGGTTAAGGCATCACGCGCCGCACGTAATGAGATTGTGATTGTGGAATCAGGTAAGAAACGTCGTGTTGTACCTAGTAGCCTAGTACATTTGTAACTCGATCGTCATAAAGCCAATGTAAATAGTAAACATTGATTTATACTGAATTTCTATCGCTCGCAACTCATTCCTTGCATAACCATTTGATTTCCATTCCAATCCTGTCATAATGAACGGTATTTACATACTACAGACGTAATAGCAGACGCAATCGTAATGTATACCGAACGTCGTAAGTTCGTATGGTTGCTTAATACGTATCTACAATGCATTTTCCCCGTTGACGACAAAAGAAGTTGGAAAGGGGCCAAATTAGTCAAGTGATCATATATATCATATTGTGACAATTAAATATGGCGGTTATGCAAAATGTTAATTGCGCATTTTAGCCTTTCTAGAATTTGCTTTTGTTATTCCAACGAATAAAGAGTAGGTATTCTTTCATTGATTGCATCTTCAATTTAAATCTGAGGGTATTTTTCATAGTGGACCCAGAGTAAGCGATAAAGAAACGTCAATACTTGTATAGCAAAATCTAATGTTAGTCCCACACTTATTTAGATTTCATGGGCTACCCATTTCGTATGGTTGTGTTCCCCTTCCTCGATTTATAATCTTGAAGTAGCAAATGAGTATACAATCATGTAGCTGGTGGTGGTAACTGCCGCCACCCGTGAGGATTAAGGTCGCCTCGTATTTAGGTCAGTCGGCATCCACATCCTTTCTACAAAACGCACGAACTGCTTCGTATTAGAAATAGGTATTCTACCACTTTGCAAACCACACTTAAACAGTTTTGTCGCTATGTTGTTGGTTCCTGGTAATTTTTTATCCCTACCATGGCGTAGATGACATTATTTCAGTTGCATTAATAATTATGCTCATTTTAATGATGTTCTGTGATACATAGTTCGTTGTGTGAGTAATTTTTCACATTTATGAAACACAAGGTCTCGTAATGTTATATTCTACATATTTTGTTACATCTAATCTATCTTTCGTTGCCCCAATAACTTAATATTATCTCATTTCATTATAAATCGTATAGATTTGTAGAATACAAACAAAAAAAAAACACCTGCAATATCCAACGGAAGCGATTAGAGCATATAACGATTAAAATTTTACATTTCGATGTTTTTAGGCTTGTGGTAGTTAAGATTGAATTGATATGACTTAACGACGGCCATGATATTGTACTTGACGGTACATGGCACTCAATGTCATTTTGTATACAGCTACTTTTATGTCCTCAATAAAGAAAACGTTGAGGGTCTGTCGTCAACCCATTACTGCCCTACTGTTGGACACGGCAACTCAGGCTCTCGTATTGATGCGTGCCTGTTATTCGAAACTTAGGAACTTCTGTCTTGACGCATACATTCTAACCGCTAGGTTGTGATAGCTTTTTTTACCACGACTGCTCTAGTTATGGTTGAAGGTAGTGAAACCCGTCGTGGTACTCCTCTGGTGGCATCAACCTCTTATAATTCTCTGCCTTACAAATGGTCTTAGCGCTACGTATTCTGGTTCTGACACTAACTATGCTAACTGTATATCTATATAAAATAAAAGCTAACTATATAAAATAATAATTTAATGAGTGATGATAAAAGATATCCATGACTCATCATTTTTTTTTATTTCAATGGGTCCGTTTCAGTAGATAGTAGAAAAGTTGAAATTACTGTAGATCTACTGTAATTAAAGTGCATGTGGAAGCACAGTATGGGATGTTTTGTAAACATTCGGACATTGGTCACGAGGCGTCCACGTCCATGAAGCGCTTTGCCAAACTTGTTAATAAATGTACGTATAAAATTTATTCATACGTACATTTATTATTTGACCCTAATTACACAACACGATGTTTTGGTTAATTTTGATATATGTTTGAACGAGTTATGTGTTAAACAAAAACTATGATTACATAATGATTGTAATCACTCTTGTGTGCTGTTTATTTTTGTTGAAATATGCTGTAGGTTTTCTTATGTTGTCATTAGTTGGTCCATATGAAAATGGCGAATATTTTATAAGTATCACGAACTAGAATTTATTTGCAAATTACCAAAACATACAAAATAGTGAAACTTAGAGAAAGCTGTGCGTTTCTGAAACTGAGAGAGATCTTAGGTAAGATTATAACAAAGATCATAATTGAGGCTTATTGAGCTAAGTATATAATAGGTTATAAGTTAATTTTACATGTTTTGAATATCTCGGATTTTCGGATGAATGTTGTCGTGCCACAAGGAAAATTCATCATTCTTTCGGAAGCAAAAGTTTCGTATCTTTCCTGTTGGAACGTGCAATATTGAGTTAACGAATTTATTTGGATTTCAATATATTTCGTGTGTTTGCGCCACATCTGTATGTATTCGGTGATACGGTCCTTATCACATAAAAAGAGGTTTTGTTTTTGTCTGTTTGTCTTTCTCTTTATTCCACGTGATCTCCGAAACGGACCGATTTGATAATTAAGGTATAATTTTAAAATTAAATAGGGTATCACGCGGTACAAAAAAAAACATAAATGTGCTCTTCGCGCACGCAGCCGCGGTTGCCGACGCTATTAGTAATTGTTGAAAAATGAAATGAAATGAAGGCATATAATTTAGATAATAAATGTATGTTACTTTTTTAACGCAGGCGAAACTGCGGGGCACTGTTAGCACTAAATGAAATAGTAAACCAAACTTGTGTAACATTTCCTATTAAAGGTATTACCTGTACATTATACCATTGTTATTTTCCACTGCACATGACTATTGGTTTATTTGTTTATATACCTTTCACAAAGACGATTAAAATCAGTCCATAAAACCATTTCATAAACATAGTTTTTGCGTGATACTGGTACAAACAGTGAAATGACATCGAATAGTACACATTCTCGATAAAAAACGAAGTCGGGTAATGAGTACACATGTAACTTTTATTCGTGAAGTGAAATTATTAACCTTCACTTGAGGCCGTGTTTACAAACAGCGTGTTCGCATGCGTGTACCTGCACTCGACGGTTCTTATTTAGGGATGATCAATCTTTCCGAGACATCGATTTCTGAATCGATTCGAACAGAAGTATAAAGAATCAGTCGACAAGATAAGTCGAAAAAATCGATGTTTTCGTTGTTGTCTTAAATATCGAGCTTCTATTATTTTTTTGGTTGCTCTGGGCATTTATCTTTTAAATAACCGGTTAGCGTTTTCGATTGTATATGAAGAAAGTAGCGAGCCTGTATATATATATTTTTATAGATGTATTGACAATTGACAAAATCTAATCGATTCGCTTCATTACTTAAAATCGATTAAGGAATCGATGTTTTTGGTTTAAAAATCGATTATTCGATCAGTCTTATCAGACAGCCATCCCTACTGTAATTACATTCGTTGTGAAGGTGCTTCTTTTGTAATGCTTCTTTGCTACATTGTCGCGCTTGTACTTACACTTGTCGGTTTAAATTCCATATCACATATGTTTGTGATTATTTGAATTGTTTCGAAACAACTTGTAGGAATCTGTCTACATGTTGTGTGAGGTCTGGTATTATTTATTACATTACTGTATTCACTTATTGTGATGTAATGTTATGAAATTCTGTGAACATAATCGTATACTTGAAATCATAAAATCATAAAAATTATTGCCGTTGAATACATTTATCTCGTACACTTCGTTCAAGCATTATGTATATATATATATATATAGTATGTTTAAGCCTAATGGTAAGCAGACGGGCTACCTGATGGAAACACCGTTGCCTATGGATATTAGCAACACCACGTAAGTCGCCAATGCAACGCCGGCTATGTCGAAGGACTCTTTTCGCACCTTTTTTGAAGAGCGCCATGTCATAGCGCACCGGGAATAATAAGCGGAGGTTCATTCCACGTCTTACACGTCCGTGGCAAAAATGAGCGTGTAAACCGATAATAATATTAAACAAATTCAATTCTTCCAATTTTTAGTTCGGTACTGTACCACTCTGTAGTCCTCAAGTGCCAACAGGGAAGTGTTATTGTAACACACTTTGAAAAACACTGTTGTAGACAGTACCGCAATCAAAAATACAGTTACGTATTAAATACAAAAGCATACTTAATTATCTTTTACCGTTTAATTGCTACGAACGCAATATAATTAATTGTTTAAGCTTATATTACGTTTTCATTATATTTCCGTAAAGTTTATTTCTTTTTGTTTTCACTTTACAACTATTTAAATTACTTATAAGAAAATATTTGTGTAAGTAATATTAAAATAAAACCGGATATTTTTGCAGGCGAATTAATCTGTCTTGAATTGTTATTATGTATTATATTTTAGTTTGATAAGATTGACTAGATAATTTATTACATACTCTGTAAATTAATTATGTAAAAATAAATTGGTCTTAGATTTATGATAATTTTATGCCAGTATTATTAATCGCGTTTCAACTACACAACGGTGTATTTAACTAATATCTTTTTAACAAAATGATTATATTTAATATAATTGAGGAGGTTAATAATTTACAGTTATTAATGCGATTACTTTTCGTTTATTTTTATTACCATAGAGATGATTTCATTGACTGTTCTTGGTATTATATTACAGTTTAGTTACATTTTGTAGGTAACGGTAGATAGTCTTTGGACGGTTTCTATGATATGTTAATCAAAATGTGGAGCTGTATGTGTGATGCTGTTTAAAATATGTCGAAATTCTAACCTTCACACCAATACCCATTGGCTTAATTGTATTTAGATGTAGGAACGTATTAGTTGCCTAGTGATTGAAACTCGGATCATTGGGCAGGTCCGAGGTTCGAATGCCAGGCATAGGTACGTTTATTAAAGTTAGGTTCGAATTTGAAATTATTTTAGATTTTCACTTCTGTATCTATTGTAGTAACGTGAAGAAAAATACTGTGTGATTTGAAATCTAGAAACACTTTTAAAAATATTTAAACACAAAACCCGACTGCTTAAAACGACGTTTTTGTTCATAATTATATATTTAATGTGACGATTTATAGGACTTTTCATCAAAATAGTCAAGTAAAAGTATTATGCAGTAACGAGAC
>DWLI01000770.1:0-18710 GCA_018249915.1 Cecropterus dorantes dorantes | reverse complement strand
AAGTGAAAGTGGTTTTTAGAATACAATTATTGTAATCATACATTAGATTACAATAATTGTATTCTAATGCCTATAAGATACTAAAATAAAATGTACCGATTTTAATCTAGTTGTAAACTATCAAAAAGTAACACAATTTCTACATCTACATTCTATCCAAATATATTAATGAATGAATAAAGAAAAATAAACTAACAAAAATAAAGAGAATTATGAATTTACTTCAATTATGTTTTAAATAATATTATACCAAATGTATATTTAAAATAATGAAAATAAAATTATTTTTATTTGCAACATGTAGCCACAAATTTATAATCTACTGCACAATACCTATGTATTATTTAGATAATAATAGTAATCAAAACATATTTACCCGCCAAGGACATCGACAACATTGTAAAGAATAATGGAAATTCCATCGTAATACGAAAAGGTTTGCTCGGTATTTCACTAATTGTGTACCTATTTCGAACAGATTCTGTAATGGGCTCCTCATCTTGATTCATTTTCTTAAAATAAAATTAAATAATGTTACTATAATAGTTTGTTTATAAATCGAACTTTATACAAACAACTTAGTACAACCGGATAACCGAAACTTCACATATAAAATGAACACCAACGTACTTCACTATTATAAGAGAACTACAGAACAACTGCAGACACTGCAGTGTAAGTCTTTTGATTTAAATTAAGTTAATAATGTAATAATTTAATTTAGTCTCATCTTTATCACTTCAACTTTAACACGACAGCTGTCAAAAGTTTTATAAGTTTCAGTTTCAAATGTTTTTAAACAAAGAAACAGAGTAGCGGAGTGAGTCTTGTTTGATCAAGGGACATCGATATTTCTCATGTTTCGGAAATATCGACACATTGATTTCTTAAAAGTTTTATTAGTTATCAGACTATCTGTTTTTACATTTTCCTATAGTTAGTTTTTCACTAATTCAGTAAGTTATCATAAAGTGTTATCTCTCTCATCGGTGATTTAAAATTCTATTCGAAACAACTACGGTGCACTGCTAGTTAAGTTCATTTAGATAAATTAGCCTCCAAAGTGAGATGCAGTGGCGTACCTTTACCAAAAAGAGTTCAAAGTTATCAAGTCTGAGTAAAAGTTTTTTTTAGCATGAACAAAATAAATATATTAAAAATAAAGAAAAAAATTGCCGACTTTGAACACCTGGCAGATATGATATTTAAAAAGGCATGTTAACGAACACTCAGGTTGTAATACTTAAAAAAATACATAGTGTGGGTTAAAACTACCCTATCAAAATTGGTTAACGAAAAAAACTTCTACCACGAATGTGAATACAATTTGTCACTCAAGAGTTTAGTCGATAAAAACTCCATGGGCCAAATCCTAAGCTGAAATGGAACTGCATCTGATCGCGGGCCAGCGGTTGTTTCTATCAATTCTTTATATAAATATCTTTAATGTAGAGACATTGTATTACGTTTTATGTGTGATTAGATGTATCATGTCAAATTACAAAAAAGAGCCTTATCTTAGTTCCTTTATAATTTAAGATTATTTTTAGACAATAAAATATTTAAATTGTAGATAAAATTACCCACATAAGAAATTATTTTCTCAACTTTTTATTTAACACACATGTGAAATATTGTAAACATCGATGTTTTGAAACGTCAATGTTTATCGCACCATCTCATCACTAGCCAGCACAGAATGACAATACACTTTGTACTGTCAAAATATATATTTTTATTTTATAAAATGCTGTTGGAACTTAGATTATCTCCTTTTGGCTTAACTTAATAATTTAACAATGTAAGAATGTCATGGCAGTCCAAAAGCACGGGTAAATTTTATGAATTTATTTATTAACTCTAAAAATATGAATCACATTTAATAAGAATTTGTGAAATTGCTTTATGAAGCATGAAATTAAGTTAACAAATCTGAAATGACAAAGGTCATTTATAAAATAAACTAAAAGGATTCTATAGTACATGTCGTCAATCAATACATTAATGAACAGTCACAAATAAAAAAGAATACGTTAAAATTTGTATTTTGATAATTTGGGAATATTTCATAATGCTACGATGACTATATTGAATTTTGTATACTTTGCCTCTAACCTTGATGATGCTTAAAAAATATTTTTGTCTATGAAAAATCCCCAGAAGGTGAGCGTTCCGGACAAAAAATCAACTTTTTTTTAATGCATTGCTCATGAAATTAACGCATACTTTGTTTTAAAACGACAGGAATTTGTCATAAAAGGTATGTATAAAATTATAATTGTGAAATTACCAGTGTTATTATGGTGGACTATACTTTTATCGTAACGTTAGATTTGATGAGTCGTCTCCTGTCATACCATACCCACATCCGCCGTTGGTTGGGTTAGGACTACGTTTACTGTTAATTTCTGCACGGCGTAACTTTATTTATGATGTGTTTAAAAGTTTTAATACGTTAATCGTAAGCAGTTCTTCCCTGCTAGTTAAGTGGCTGTCAAGAAATTGTTTTTTTGGTTCGTGCCACGACCTATTTTTAGATCGGCTTTCTTTTATCCAAGCGGCGTTTCGGCTGGTTATGAGCCGGTATTATAATTTTGGAACGCGATAGTGAGTTACGTTTTGTTTCTAGGTGGTAACTAAATCAAGATGGCAGTGAATGTGTATTCGACGAACGTTACGTCGGAGAACCTGTCCCGGCATGATATGTTGGCATGGGTGAATGACTGTTTGCAGTCGAACTTCGCCAAAATCGAGGAACTATGCACCGGCGCGGCCTACTGTCAGTTCATGGATATGCTCTTCCCCGGCAGTGTACCCATGAAGAGGATCAAATTCAAGACAAATCTAGAGCATGAATATATTCAGAATTTCAAAATTTTACAAGCTGCATTCAAAAAAATGTCTGTTGACAAGGTATATATCTTATTATTTTTATCTGTTATCAAGGCCTTGCCCGTCAGCCTTATCTTTTATCAGTCAATACTAAACAACCACCAATACTTCTGAGTAAAAGTATTGGATCATCCACTAATCCTCAATTTTGCTCAAATATTTCATAGATTTACTCAGTGAAAACATTGAAATCTATATTTACATATAAAGATCCTATTAACATTCCTTTTTGTTTATTAGCTTTTTGAATTTCTCTCAAAAGATGAAACTTATAATGTTGAAGGAATATTTCCAATATCCAAAAAACAACGAAGTTTGCAAAGTAAAGCTTATAGCAAATAATCTTTTAGTTTTGTTTGTGACAAGTCATACAAATACATAGCTGTAAGTTGGGGCATATGCAGCTCTACTTTAATTTCAAAGGAGAAATGTCCTGCTAAGGTTAAATAATGTTAAGTATATAATCAAATGCATTTCAGGATAAAATATAACTGTTATTATATTGAGGTTGGAGTTGGACCTGATGTTCCATCAATTTTGTCACCAGTGTTAATTATCTCTTACATGATCTTAAAGGCGTTTTACTACTTTTATTGTAGTACAATAAAACTTAAATATAAAAAAATAATCATTACAAATCAAGAATTAATAATGGGCAGTTTATTATTTATGTTTATTGTTTATTTTTCTTACAAGCAAACATCTGATTGATAATTGCTGTGAATGTTGCCCAGATTTAATTACTAATTATTAACACTGCAAAAATACATTAATTTATTTTTAGCACATCATCATGTACTCTTATTTGTTTCTAGTGTGAATTAAACAGGAAAATAACTCTTGGTATATGATGTACACATTTATAGCTTTCCTTAATAATAAATAAAGCAAACATAATTTAGTGAACCTTAAAATAGAATACATTTGTGCAAGTTTTCAGCTAACGGGCTAACGAAAGCAATTTTGTAGGTGATACCGGTGGACAAGCTGATAAAGGGGAGGTTTCAAGACAATTTTGAGTTTTTGCAGTGGTTTAAAAAGTTTTTTGACGCTAACTATGACGGGCGGGAGTATGACGCGTTCGAGGCGCGCGGCGGGCTGACGATCGGGTCGGGCGCGTGCGAGAGCGGCGTGCCGCTGTGCGCCGCTGCGCCGCCGCCGCGCCCGCGCCGCGCCGCGCGCCTGCAGCCCAGCAGTACGCATACCGCTCGCTCGCCGACACAATGCCGCATGCGCCATCACACCGCACTTGGGAATGTTGATTGAGCTGCCGACGCTTAGTCTTTTGATCGAATCGCAACTAGCCATTTTTCACTATCAGAATTTGTCGTGCGCACCATTGATACATTCCCACCCGATTTATGGATACTCGCGTGTCATTCGTAACAAGTCGAGCTGAATTATGCGCATTGGATATAATTAGAGCATTAATGTGTGCCGCCGATGTCGCGAGCTACATTAGCGCTACCGTAATTGGACTTCGAAACGATCGAACGAGAGTAAACGTTTCCTTTTTAGATGGAGCTCACCAACATCTCCAAGTGCACGACGTTAGATCATAAGCGTAGATCCGTCACGCGGGTAGCGAGCACCGACATTAGAACTGTTCGATTCCCTTTTCGTTCACCTGTCCTTTTGTTTCTTTTGTAGATAGTACCGATTGACAAACTGGTGAAGGGTCGATTCCAAGACAATTTTGAGTTCTTGCAATGGTTCAAGAAATTTTTCGATGCCAACTATGGGGGCACGGAGTATGACGCGGTGGCGCAACGCGAGGGGCTGCCCATGGGGCACGGCGGCGCGGCGGCGCCCCGGGCGGCCGCGCCCGCCAGGAAGCCCGCGGCGCCCGTCGCCAAGGTCGCGGCCCGACCCCAAACCAGTACTATTGTTTTCTTATTTGTTTTACGTAACGACACACTTTATGGCCGCTCGGATGTCACGTCGTTTCGCTGCAGTACACTTTTCAGGTGTCAGTAGCCGGACGGAAGTGCAAGATGTTCTTTGCCCGCGAGTGGATGTACCGAAACATTCAGAGCGGTCATAAAGTTTGGATCGAACTATATCTTTCCGTTCGATTCTTGATTTGCTTTGCAAAATATTCTCAATTATATTTATATGTAGCATTTATTTAAAATTTATTATATGCATATAACAAATATCTGTATGCTTAATGAGAATGTTTCTTTATACTGAATTGGCTGGAACCATTGCTCTCTAAAATTTTATTCTTTATTATTATTTTTGTATTATATTAATTAATATATTTCCTTTTCCTTTCCATTGTCCAGTCCTACTACCTTATACCACATCATCTTACTAATTTACATTCATTTTAGATAGCACCTGCATGAAAGCTAATTTTATATCATACATGCACATTAATCTCTCATTTCTCACATTTATATTATCAAATTATCATCATATTACAATATATTATGTTTTATCACTCCATCTATATGTAAATATTTAATCACTCTTATCTATAAAGTAACTTACCATCTAAATTAAATCATTTGTAATATGAATCATTTACATTTCTTTAATCACATAGCTATAATTCATGCAAATAACAATATTCTTAAATCTAATTGCTTTATAAGATTTTTTTTTTTAATTTTTAAAACTTCAGTGTTATTAAAAAAAATCTCCATTTTCAGTTGCGAAGACAACTAATAATACAGTGAGGTCTCCGCCAGTGAACTTGACAAGATTAAATCAGAGCGCCAAGGGAGATGCAAAGCTTGTTGATGAGCTGAATCATCAGGTAACTAGCTCAGTTAGTACAATATTTTTTTCTTAACTATCGATATATATTTATATATTGTATCTTAGAACATAGTTGGTAATTTCCACCATAATTAACGAAATATACTCTCTATACTTAACTACCTCAGTAGAAGGGTAATATATTTCGTGGCAGATCTATCTTCTGTGAACATATCTGTGATCTTGGTTCTTTTGTCAACATATGTGAAGTAATTAGTGTACGTTCGAAACCGGTTTTTACGACCGAAACCGAAATTCGGCAACTGTTTCAATTTCGAAATTGAAACCGAATGCTGCTTACAAGGATCATATTATGAAAGAGAAATAAAGAAACCGTTATTATTATTACTCAATCTCTATTATTTGAATATTTTCACTGTTGATAATTAACATAACAACCCTTCATTTAAGAAAAAAAATGTTAACTGCGCCTTATGTATACGTACTAAAGGGTGAGAATTTTATTTAAGTAGATACTTTTTTGAATATGGTCGCTTCGAAGAAGTTTAACGCGTCGAACATGATCGATCACAACGTCACAGAACTCCCTAATGCAATTTCGGTTTCGGTTTAGTTTTGGCAGTTTTGCAACTGAAACCGGAATTATACCGAAACAGGTCTTTTGCTGAAAGGCAATAGATACCGAAACCGAACTTTCGGTCGGACACTAGAAGTAATGACTAATTATTAAACATTCCAAAAAATTATATGGTTGTTCTATTCAAGTTTCACTCTGAAAACTCTCTTTCTACACTGATAGCCCCGCACTATGGATTTTCTCCATCATTTCTCCATCACACAAAGACTAATACACAAACACCCAGAACCAGAATATAAATCTAAATTCATCATTCAAATGTCTGTCTGGCCGGGAATCAAACCCAGAACCGACTGGTGTGGTGACCGCTCCGCCACGCGAGTCATCAAAAAACCTCAATAATATTTACATGTCAATGGTGGCACTTATTTATTCAATGTAACAAATAAGAGAAGGAAAACGTCCAGGGGTTACAGTTGTACTGACCTCACTGTAAATTGTCAATGTGAAATTAAATAATTGTTTAGGGATGCGGTCCTTGTTTGATTCGGCCGTAGGAAATGTGGGTCGCGCCCACCTGTTTATTAACCGGCGTTGACTGATTGTAGCGTTAGTCGCTATGTGTTCAAAATTAGCACGCGGTTTCCTTGTACTGACGTGCATATGCAATGTTTTCCCCGTAAATTACTGTGTGAAAACGGTATTTTTTGTAAAAAATCAAGTAGCAAACTTAGTCGATAAAATGAAGATTTTTTTTTACAATATTGAACAAGAAAACGATCACAGATGGTATTTCTGAGCATTCTGATGGTTGCTACACTTATAAATTCAAGCGGCTATCGCAACTTTTCACCGAAATAGGTGTGGCGGTGGTACTTCCCAAGTCGAACAATACATCTGCTACAAATGTTTGTATACGTTCTTTTGCTCGGCAAAAAAGCAATACCTGTCTGAACACATCCTACTGAATACTAACATACGATTATATTGTACCAATCTGCTCATTAAGAAATGTGTTTTCATATTTTAAAAGGCACGTAACACAGTATGTAAGATTATTACATAATTTCTCAATTTTAAATTCATTGCAAATAACATTGCAGCATAATATGTTTATAATTTCATACAGTTATATTAATTAGGTGCAAAGTGTTACTACAGTAACACTTGGCTATATTACACTTTATAATGAACAGCATTTATTTTAACATTGTTATGGCTACATTATCTCAAAATCATTTTGTTTCGAAGCTAACTTACACTTTACAACTGTTACAAATATTCCTATCTTATAGTTTCTATATTGTTTTATGTAATATGTAAGGTACATATTTCTAATCAGTGATCATGAGTACACAGTATGAGTAGGGCAGATTAATTATGAATGTGTTATGAATCATAATTATTCGTAATCAAATGCCTTTCTTTGTTTCTACCGCTATTGTTTAACTACTTATAATTTATGCAAGATCATAGTTCATGGAAGTGATCAAATACGCTGACTATTAATTAATAATGCAATAATAGTGATAGATCATATCATCACAAGACAATAATATAATTTTTTTAACTTCAGGTGCAAACACTACTTTTTTAGTTAGGGGTTTTGAGTTCTTGTTTTGTTTCTTGACTGTTTGTTTGTTGTTTTCTTGACTATTTCAAATCATCAATCTACAATTCAACATTATTCATTCATATTCATACATTGTATAGATAAATTGTCCTAAAGAGTGTGTTTTGAATTTACACTTTCACAACTCAAATAGCAATGTTATTAATATACTGATTTAGGTGAAATTCTCACTTTTTCTTCGAAAATTCACAATATAGAAACATGATTGTTTAGTGATTTATAGCACGTATTAATTATACATTTTTGAACAGGTAAACGAATTAAAAGCGACAGTTGACGGCCTGGAAAAAGAACGGGACTTTTACTTCGGCAAGCTGCGGGATATAGAAGTGATTTGCCAAGAGATGGAAGAACAACAAAACGCTCCTATCGTCCAAAAGATTTTGGAAATCTTATATGCAACTGAGGTGAGTGATCAGTAGGTAGTAATTTTGAATTATCCATACAGTTAGCACTCCTAAGTCAATGAATGACAAATGGCCCAAAGTTGCACATTTTTTATATTTACAAATAGAAAAACATTATGGGTTCTGTAGACATCTAATTTTGAGTTACAAACTTGTGGATGTTGAATGGTTGTGCTCTAAATTTTAATCGCACTTAAGTGCTTCTGACGGCACATTAAGCTGATAACTTGGTTATCATTGGATAGTAGTCCGTGAACCTTTGTGGCTTTATGGGTTATACAATCTTGTGACTCTGGTTGACCATTCGTTTCTACCTTCTTTTGAAACGAAATAAGGACTAAAAATCTAGAATTTAGAAGATGGATGTAAATTTATTTGCAACAAACCGACTTTTGCATTGTCTTATGTCACATATCATGATGCATTGAGTTAAGTATTTTAAATTTATATTTGCAGGATGGATTCGCGCCTCCCGAGGAATTAGACGGCGACAACCCTCATCCCCCGGAGGAAGACGAATATTGAACAACACAAGGTCAACGCGTATCATAGTGCTCTTTGTATATTATAAACTCGAAATTATCTCGCTTAACACCAACGACAACATCGAGTGCTTAGTATTTCACAGCCAATGAGTCGTAACAGTTTACTGTGTAAGGTTAATATTATTATTATGGAAACAGTGGCCCTGAAATGGCTGTACTTTATGACGTAAAGTTCCTAGCATTACATGTACCTATAACACAATAATATAATTACAATTACATTGATCAGTGTTATATGGATTTGACAAAAGTTTATATATATATGTAAATAACATGATTACGTTCTATAAACAGCAGTAAAGATCAGGTGGCTGTGTCATATCTAAGTGCATTCCTTTGTTTCATTTAGGAGAGAACTATCTTGACAGAATTCCTTTCTAATTCCGCATGTTTTCTAAGTAGATTCGTTTCGTAATATTAAAATGTATTTAAATTATGTGAGCTGGTTGGTGACGTGGCTGTATTGATGTGCAATGCGATGTGTAGCGGCCCTCGCCGGTTTTCGGATGGGGTACCATTTTTTTTGGCGTCTATTCAACACTGTTAGGATTCGAAACATGTTATAGCAAATCATGTATAATAATCACGTTTGTTTTGAATATTTGAATTAAGCAATATTACTATACATTATTATTCAATTTCATTGCACTTAATAACGGGGCGAGGTCTGGAGTAAATACACTCCATCAAAGTACTCCATATTGGTAAAAAGTAATATTAAGTGGGTAATGCCAAAATAATTCATCGAATAATTGCAAATAAATAATTGAATTGGTAATGTGAATAGTTATGTTTCTGCCGCCTAGAGCGTTGGCCCCAATCGCCAAGCCCATGGGCCGACACTGGCAATGAGATGTGAAAGAGAGTGCTTTATGTAATGTCTTAAAATCATTTTTGGGCCACTGGCGCCTTGTAAACGTGCATTTAATAGGTTGTTGTATATGAAAGAGATTTACTGTTACTTGTTTAATTCTGTTATAATGTGGATATTGGCTAAAATTTATAATGTTGGTCCTAAATTTTAACATCATCATAGAACCCTTAAAGAGTGATTGTAAAATAGATCTGAATACATACTCTACTTAGTGATTATTGTGACTGACGACTTATGAAGTGTCGTGGTTTGGTAGTTGACTTGACTTGTTCCAAATTAGCGTGTAAAATGTTTACTTATATTTAGGGCCGAAATAACATGACCACCCTTTAGAATAATGAATACAAGACTCATTTTTGCGCACTAATTAAACTAACCATAGAAATTATTTTAATATTGTGAAGACCTTTGTTAAGTTGATAAGAAAAATGGTTTGTAGTGCAATTCGTTGCAGGACTACTAACGACTTGTTGGCGAGAAGAGACGTTATTCGCTGATAAACTAAATAGATATAAAAATAATTAATTTATTTACTTATAGCATCCGTAAATTGCCTTAACTGCAGATAATAAAGCCTCTGAATTTCAGATTGTAAGTCTTATCAAATAAAATAACTTCATTAATTACAGAAATTGGGTTTTATTTCTTCTATCATGTTCATTCATATTTATAATTGCTACTAAGTTTTCGTAACACAAAAAGACAAATGGAGATATAATGAATAATATGTACCGAATTTAGTGGCCGTGTATTTTTGTCATTTAGGAAACTGAGTTTAAGTTTCAAAATTAATTCTTGTACCGACTAGTTAACTAAAGTAAAGAGTATTTCAGAGACTACATATTAAGAAAGTATATGCCTTGGAAGGCTTATTTATATTTTAACTTCATGTTAATTTACTAAAGTGTGAATTAGTTTTGCCTCATTCGTATTTAATGATACCTATATGACTCGAAAAAACTTGCTCAGTATGTTTTAATGTCATTTACAATTAATTGATTCTTGTCAAATGACAAGGAATTATTAATTATATTATTTTATTGTACAAATGATAGTGTCCGACCGAAGTTCGATTTTTGACCGAAGCTAAAACCAATTGTTCGCCTATAACTACAATCTTCGGTCAAAGCCGACGGTTCAAAACCGGCTAATATTGTTTATTTTTAACGATATTTGTTTTTGAAGATAAAGATTCATATTGATTGGATATAAACAATTTCTAGAGGTGATTAAAATTTCTTTGCTAATTTACTAAAACGATAACAGTTCGAATAATGTAATTTTCATACACAATTGGCGACGCAAGCCCACAATGGAGTTTCAACTTACCCTTGTACTTCAAAATCTTCATCACAGTATCGTGTATTGAAGCTTTGGTCGGACAATAACAAATGATCTTCAGCTTTGTTTTTCGTTGCGTAAATATGCATATAAGGTGTAAAAAAAAATAACTGTTTTAGAGTGAAAATCGTGTCATTTATTAAAACTCGGTAATATACAAATAATTAGTATAAAGCTTACTTTACAAGGCGGACTGTATAATATTTCCTGATCAATCTTCAAACCGCATGAAAAACGACAATGGTGGAATAAAAATGTTGAAAAAAAAAAATTGTGATTAAATATATCCGGGACGCTATGCAACAAAGAAACAACACAATTATTAAGTTCTAGGTACATTATTAATTTCAAAATTATTAAGATTTTAATGACACTAATAAACATAAATATAGAAGTCGATAATTAGTATATTCACGGTGTGCTAATTACATTAAAATTTAGGCAGTGTTTAATAACCATATATGGCCAATATAAGCAATGTCAATCCAACAATATGTTATTTTGGTCGATTTAATCGGCAGAGGTATGTACGATCAGTTAAGATCAGTTAGAAAATTATAGTTAAAAAGTTAATTTTACTACTTTACTATTCTAAACTTTGGCTTCTACGGGAAGAGCACTCACAAAACTACACGGAAATAACATACAGACTTATATAACATTAATAACTCTTGACATAATAAATATATCGTATGTGGTAAAGGCATTCAAATAAAAAGTGATTAATTATTACAAAACACTATACATATGCAATAGCGCAGCGAGCCAGAATACTATGGCCCTATGGCGCATATTCCTTGGTTATATATATTAAATACAGAAACACATTTTGTTATTCAGTAATTACATTTATACTTGCTAATATACTCTGCTATAAATAATGTTTGAACATTACACACACTACAATATAAACTTTAAAATAAAGTTGTATAATAAAATGTATATTAAAATTAAAAAAAAAACAGTTTTTAAAACAAACTTTAAGTAACGCCTTTTTATTTCATTTGATACCCATATCATGGGGGTCCATAAAAATAATACGATCGCCATCTTGGGGCTTCGGCCATATTGAATTTCGAATAACGTGACAAAGCGAATGAAGTATCGTCTAAGTCTTCTAAACCAAAAATGTATGCAAAATTTAAGTTCAATTGGTTGAGGTTAACTGGTTTAAAATTCCGCTGCTAGATTTGCCTCTCATACATACAAGTTGTAAAAACATCACGATGGAGGTATATCATACAATAAATAAATTTCCTGATTAAGTTAATTATGTTCTTATTAACAATAACACAGTTATTTACAGTTCAAAATATTACATAACAGGATTTGTACATCATTTGTATTCAATAATTTTTCTCTGCCGCCACCTTAAACTCCTATTGGAAATATTACTTATGTTCATGTTAGACTTATCACATCCACTGGAATTAAAAGAAAGTTTTTCTCTAGAAGATCGTGTTGATCTTGTCGTTAAAGTATTCAATGAAATATTTTTAGAAGCAGACACTTTCGTAGATTTAATCATTGCTTTATTATTTTTTACTTTAGTATTGTTTGTATTCGTTTTTGGTTTGGGAGATTGTATAAAGCTTTTTTCTTTAGACTTCCTTTTAGGCTGTACTCTTACAATTGTGACAGGTTTTTGTGACTTGATTTCATTTTTTGGTTCTGAATTTGTTTTTTTCTTTGTAGAATCTTTTTTTGCCTGCTTGGATGGTGGAGTGTGTATAATTTTGTTATCCTTTGATTTTGGAGTCGGCTTTCCTGTAAGCTTGTTCTTATTACTGAGATTATTATTAACTTTTTTGTCATTTTCTACATTACCCTGCTTTTTGTTTGGTTTAACACCTGCATTTATCTTTTTAGGGATATCTTTTGGGTTATCAATATTATTACAATCAGTACAAACTTTCGATTTGGGAGTTCTTCCTGATTCTTGTTGCCTTTTGGTTACAGGAACATTTTCATTTGTTACATTTTTCTCCTTCTTACCTGTTTGAGATTTAGTTTTAGTCTCTTTACTTTTTCCTACTTTCGTAATCTCTGTTTTTTCTACCACTATTGATTTAGACTTTTCATTGTCAGTTACTTGTTTATTGTTATCAATTAAATTTGTTGGAGATTTTGCACTTAATTTTTGATCCTTATGGAAATTTCGTAGA
Organism: Cecropterus dorantes dorantes; assembly: GCA_018249915.1. NCBI lineage: Eukaryota > Metazoa > Arthropoda > Insecta > Lepidoptera > Hesperiidae > Cecropterus > Cecropterus dorantes. The sequence goes on along the minus strand of DWLI01000770.1, from coordinate 5,549 downwards.
GTTAAAATACCTTTTGAAACTGGTTTCTTGTTACTGATATTTAGTTTATCAGCATGATTACTTTCCTTTTTTTGAGTAGTTGACACTGAAAAACGAATTTTTAACTTCATTAGAAAAGAACCAATAATTAAAATTTATAAAAAGCAATACTACATGTACAGAAATTAATAAAAAGCTATACAAAACCATTAAGTAGGTTACATTTTAATACCTTGGTTTTTTCGTGTATTTGTCTTCCATGAAGTTGCAACATGATTCTCCACATCGCTTTCGAAGTCAGTATCCCAAAACGATTTTACACAATCCGTTACACGTTTTTTGTTTGTATCTGTAAATAAATATGAAGTTGTACTTAATATTAAAAACAGTAATAATAACTATAAACAAAACCATATTTTTTGAAAATCAAAATACAGCAAGAAGATGAACCAATTATGCAAGTAATATTCCTGGATTATTATGCTGTAAATAAGCTGCTTGTAGTAATGTTTTTAACACAATTTTGTTATGGTTTTGCTATTTTTTTGTTACTAGACCGATGCAGCATGCAGTCCACCTGATGGTAAATGTTGACTGCTGCTCATGGATATCTATAAGCAACTTCATATTACTGCTCAGGACTAAGATGGTTGCCTAATATATGAGTTAGCAACCACACCCTTCCAGCGAAACGTAAGAACTGCTTCATACTAGAAATAGGTGTGACAGTGGTACCTCCCCAGTTGAAATGTCCTGGTGCTACCACCTGGTATAATAGTTACATATTTATACATACATACTTTGAATAATATAAGGATATATCTATTACCTCCAGAGGCCAATTTAAAATGGGGCTGTTCATAATTCTTGTCTTTAAGCATTTTATTCAAAGTAGAAGGCTTTAATTTATCTACAACAATTTTACACTGTTGCACTTCTTTGAACTCATTTGCTTGTTTTGAGTTCTTTGGCGCTGGTTTTTGTTGATGACTTGGATTAAATATTTCTTCATCTGTGTAAGTGTCACTTACATCTTGGAAATTACCACTGGCAATAATTGCTGTTACATCCCATTTTTCACTATTATTGTCTTTATTAGACTGGTTATTGCATAACTCTGTCTTATTTGCAACATTTGTTAAATTTATTTGTTCCGGAGGCACTATTTTGTGTATTAAATCTAAAACATTATTATCTTCACCCATAACATCTCGACTTAAACATGATTGTGAGGTAACAAGTTTTCTAGCTTTATTTTTTTCTCTCATTGATTCACTGTAAGTATTTTGTGGGCTATTCGCTGTTATACTATCACAACTAACATTTTTATTTTCTGCCACATCAAGTTTTTGAGTGAATAATTTTCGTTTTATGAAACTAGGTCTCATTGAAACATCACTTGTAGAATGTAGTACCTCTGGGTGAGTATCGTTTTCAGCAGTTTCATTTTCATTATTTTCAGCAGGCTTAGATTTATTGCGCTCTATTATTTCATTGTCAAAATCATCTGCCTCAGCTATTGAAGGCACATTTGATTTAGCAAGTAATCTTTCAGTTTCAAAATCTTTTCTAAGGGACCCTTTTCTGATTGGCATTTTTGGTTTTGCAAAAATGAAGTCATTGGATTTATTGTTACAATTTATATTGCCTGTAGATTCCAGAGGATTTGAATTGCGTAACCTGCTAGGTGAATTAAACTTGCTCTTCTTCTTATCAGAATAACAAGCACCTTCAGTATCTAATGTTCTTTTTCTTTGAGCAATAATTTCCTGTTGTGTCTCTTTTCTATGAAATATTTCATCCATTCCATCTGAGTCACTACCACTTTCTGGTCCGGCCATTTTCGAAGCATTTTCCTTTCTTGTATTTGCAATTGTTTTTCCTGTATCTTTAGTTTGAGCTTGTCCAACAACAGATTTATTAAACCTTTGTGAGGGCAAAAGAAAGCCCTTTGTAAATCGTTCCTTTTGAGTCATTACTGATGTGTTTTGTTCAACTGAAGATTGGTTTTGACCTCTTATTATAGATGTATCTCGAATACTTCCTCTTGCAACATTTGTCATACTGTTGGAAAACATATTTTTCATAGTGTTTTGTTTAATACTATCTGTACAATCCCTGAACATTTCATTTTCGTTTTGTTTCTGAACATTTGCGCTGTAATGAGATAATTTTCGCATATTTCTTAGCCCCGGAAGAGCTTCCTTGGTGAGTGCAGATTTTATTGATCTACAATCATCATTGCTCAACGAGGAATCAGTCTCTCGTTCACTGGAATCGTCTCCAGATTTACGACGGGATCCTTTCAAAAACAACCTCATATTACGTCTCTTTTCAATTCTCTTTCTTTGTCGTGATTTTATTAATTTGCTATATGCTTCTTTTAATATCATCATTTCATGTCTATTGAACTTTCTGTTCTTGAAAGCAAATGCTATGTCCGCAACACTAACACTTGCTGCCGAGTCTGAAAGTAAAGAGATCCTTGTGAAACATCTATCTTATACATATAGCTTTTGGCAAATTACAATATATAAAAAAATTTCATCATATAAATATATATTTTTTTAATTAATAACATAGGGTAAGCAAACTAGAATGTAGTGTCTAAGTAAATAACAACTGCCACAAATGGACATCTAATAGCAACCCCCAGATAAAATTAGAGTTTAACCCGAGTACCACAGATGAATTAAAGACTAAGTTGAAACAATTCAAATCAGTTTTCGCTTTTACATTCTTTGAACTTGAACACAACATGCTTAACAAGAGAAAAGCAAACCGACTGCATACAATACTCCAAGTGGTGAAAATTTTCATATACATATGAATAATACATATTTAATTCATTCACAGTGGATATATCAAGAAACTTACCAATACTGCGATCGGAAATAACGGATCCACCTCCGTTAAACACAGATCTTGCATAGCCCATACCGTTTCTGTATGTGGAATGATTAAAATTCCTAGGTCCAAAGTCAGGCACACTTCTCAAAGACATAGGAGACGTATCTCTTCTATAGTACATACTTCGCTGGTCAAAATTCGATCCGGCGTACCTCTGCCGCCCAAAGTTCGCTGGCATTTGCATGGTTGAGGTGAAGGGATTACGAAAACTTGATGCAGTTATGTTTACACTTGCACTGTTTACATTTGGACCTCTTGCGCAAATTGTCTAAAAATAAATAAACCTTATTAGTTAAGTCATAAACTAAAAAGATAAACTTTAATAGTACGGTTGATTTTGTATATAACTTTAGAGAAAACATAATAACACTTATTGTTTAATGTAACGAAAACACAATCACATAACACACAAAACTATATCGCCGAGTTTATTACCATATTTTCATTTTGGAACGTAAAAACATTGTTTGGTAACGAATCATCATCACTGTCAGACATGGTTGTGAATAAATTAAAGCAAGTTTTAATTAAAAAAAAGTAAATGATGTTATTAAATCGTGCTTAAACACTGTTATTATTAACAAAAATACGATTTCCTCTCTTCTAGCGAGTAGCGAGCGTCGTTTGGTTTTTAAGTTTTAAATTGACGTTAGCTACAACGGATACGACCATAGACAATACATGTCACAGGCTATATAGGAACAAGACTTTGCGTTTACAAGAAATTTTATTCTATTAAATAGGATGTCCAGACTACTCAATTTGATAGATCTATTAGATTATCGCTTGAATTGCCAATAATTAGGATATTAAGGTTAATCCTGATTGTCGGCAATTTAAAAACACACCATACACTGATAATCTATTTAAATTGTTCAGTAAATTTTGTAGGGAACGTCGCCCCTCAATAGAATATTGAATGAAATAAAATAAGTTAAAACTCAATAACTTATTATGTATAATTGTGGTGATCTAACTAATCGTTTAATAATTAGACAACGTTACTTAATATTTTTGTTTATTGTGAAGAGTTTAGCTTCAAATGTCATTAGCAAAATGACAATTGTTAACCGATTATGATAACATCAAGTTTAGCATGATATGTCAAAACCACGTTGGTTTAAAAATAATGTAATTTTGGATTTACAATAGAGATGTAACTTTAACAGCAAATCAAAAATAACATATCCACCAAAAATGACTGCAGTCACGCGTTTGTTTGTGGGAAATCTTCCCGACAAAGTGAAAGAAGATGAGTTACGAGAAGCATTCTCGGCTTTTGGTGAAATATCAGGGTTGGATATAAAATCTAAGGCTGCTGTGGATAACAATAAGAAACCTTTTGCGTTTGTTACACTATCTGCTTCAAATTACGATATAGAATCCTGTAAGTAAGAGAAATTAACTAAAACATTATGCCAAGTGCACAATATTTATATTCATTTAATAGTTATGGAGTATTCATTGTAACCTCAAATTTCAATGTTCTTTTTGTATTATAACTTAATTCATTTACTTGCACTACGCTATAATCATTGCATGTGATTTTGTGAAAAAAATTATGTTGTTATATTTTATTGACTTGTTTAAGGTATAAAACATTTTACATACGAAAATTTTAATGGCACGAAACTCTATGTGACCAGAGCACGCGAAAGTTTCCTGGAACGATTACAAAGAGAAAGGGAACTAGCACAGAGGAAGGAGGTTGAAAAGGTATTTTCTCACTGTATATTTTATTTACAGCATATCACCATTTATATGCATTTTGGTATCGGACTCTTTAACTTGTGAAAATATTCTTCTCAAGACATATTTAGTGCATGGCAAAATGTTAAAATGGCAAAATAATAATTATGATTAATTTATTGTTTTATGTATGATATTAAGTGCAATTGTTATTTTAGTAGATTTTTGAATAGGCTGAAAAACATTTTATCGTATACTGTATTGTATATTTGTATGATTTGTATGATATTAGTTATTCAATTGCCTGTAAATAACTGGAAAAAAACACTGTTAATTGTTAAATTTATATTGGATTATTTCAGAATGAACCACTGAGTACTGACATCACACCTGAGCCTTTAAACATAAACTTTAATTCATATAAAAGGAAATTTGATTCAACAAATGCAATAAACGAGAATGGTTTTGAGAAAAAACCTAGAAAGAAAGACAAAGAGCGGAAAGAAGTAGTATCAGAGACTCAAATAGGAGATGATTTTAACAACAAAGCTTATCTAAAAGATGTGCAAAGATTTGAAAAAGATGTGAAAAGTTCAGAAACTGATGATAAGAAACAAAATTCTGACAAGAAAAGATTGGAGTCTATGAAAAAGAAGAGGCAAGAATTTAATCAAAAGAAAATGATCATTAAAAGTGGATTTATTGGCATTGTAAGTTTTTTGTTGAAAACTAATTATCTTATATAGTGTATATTTACAGTAGACCCTGGGAAATCTGGCTTCTGTCATAATTGTTACTGCCCTGTAATTCACCATATATTTGTCAATAAATAATTGAACTGGTTAAAACTTAGTTGCATACCAAAGATATATTTTACATAATGGATGTGTATATATAATAATAATAATAATAATAATCTTTATTTAGTCAATTTTTGGGTTACAATAGTTTGGATTACATAAGATTAACAG
>DWLI01000769.1:0-18728 GCA_018249915.1 Cecropterus dorantes dorantes | reverse complement strand
TGCTGGGCACGGGTCTTCTCTCAGAATGAGAGAGTTTTAGGCCATAGTCCACCGCGCTGGCTAAGTGCGAATTGGTATACTTCACACACCTTTAAGAACTCTTTTTTTTTTTAGAGAACTCTCAGGTGTGCAGGTTAGGTTAGGTTAGTTTCCTCACGATGTTTTCCTTCACCGTAAAGCAGCGGTAATTAGTTTCTAATATGGTATATTGGTTTTGCCCAAGCATTTTTTACATAGGTATGCCGTAAGTAGACAAGGGAAAATTTTACTTGTTTATACATGTGTATGAACTAGCTTATTCTCTCAGCTTTATCACGTTGACGGTAAAGAGCAAATGTGGAGTGTTAATTTAGATTACAAACTATCTGTGTACCAAATTTCAGCGAAATCAGACGAGTAGTTTTTGCGTGAGAGTAGCAAACATACATACATCCTTACATATTTTTGCATTTACAATATTAGTAAGACTAGGTCATATAAGTCACCCCCTGTAGCCGAGGGGGTTTTAGTCCAGTCTCTCATAAGTACGGTGTACCTTTAGAAGGTTTCCCTCCGTCACAAAAAAAGTTCAGGACTGTGAATCTTAGGTCGTTAGGTTTATGAATCCAGACTCCGGTTACTTAACTTTGTCTCATATAAAGTACCGTAAGCGGACTATAAACATGAAGTCGTCTGAAAGCTTAAGGCATAGAGTTTTAAGAATGTATTGGAGAATTCTCTGGTGTTGCAACCGACGTGGAAGATGTGGAATGACCTTCCTCCTGAGGTATTCTCGGAGCGTTATGACATGGTGCTCTCCAAATTGTGTTAGAAAGAAAGAAAAGATGTACAGCGCTATCTAGTTGTAGCGCCGACAACTGCTTTTGTAACGCATTTTCGTTTCATCGTGTTTCAAATCACAACGATTCTAAAGAAATTTCTCTTAAACCAACCCAAATGCTTAAGTAATAAACTGAAATCGGAAAGGAAATCAGTTAAAAAAATTACACTTTTACGGTTATTATTTTTTTTTGATGAAATCTCGAAAGCTGTCCATCATTAATCATTATGTGGGTCACAGCAAATATTTCATCTATTTCGTTGCGTTTAGCACGGGAGACAGCCAGCGTGGCGGAGCAGTTACCATACCGGTCTGACGCACAGTGGGTTCCGGGTTCGATTCCCGGCCAGACAGACATCTGAACGGTGAATTTCGATTTCTGTTCCGGGTTTGGGTGTTTGTGTATTCGCCTTTGTGTGTCCATGGCACCCGCGACACAGGAGAAAATCCTAGTGCGGGGCTCGTGGTGAGTGTAGAAAGCGTGTGTTAAATTTAGCCAAACATTCAACAAGAACCTTAGAAACTTGGCGCATCGTTTCCCATTCCTCAACGCCACCGACCCATAAGCTCTTGCTAATATTGCACAATTATCGGAGGTGTGCCAACTGGAATGGAACTAAAAGCCTTCAATGGCATCGAACATCCATTTAAGATCCCGAGCGCTAACAAGGAATCAATAAAGCACATATTCCGTTGAATTCCTCTCCCAATAATTCCTTTGAAGGCTGATTGAGAGGATATTTTGTTAAAGTAACCTGATTATGCTCGCGTATTTATTAACATTATTGAACGGACCCGGATTGTAGGAAAGATATATCTATACTAATATATAAAAATGAGATGGTGTGTCTGTTTGTCATTTAAACATACAAGAACCACTTCTGATTTACACGAAATTTTGCATGGATGTATCTTATTTAACCTGTTTAACTTATAGACTACTTTTGATTTCGATTTTTGCACTATTTAAAGATAGCTATTTTATGTTATGTATCGAAGCATGAGAACTTCAGCTAGTGTTCGATAAAGCACGTAACCAAAAGTAGATGATACATAAAATTATATGTATTTATTTTAATATGTTACGGATACTCCGCATACCGCATATCGTGAGTACCCGTAACATATTAAAATGTATCAGTTCCGCGATAATATTAGTCTAAAATCATATATATGCTTCATAATATATAAAAAAATATAAACAGTGTGCGATATTGGAGTAAGCCAAGTGAGTAAGATATGCTAAGATAATATAATAACTATATGGTCGCATTTCTTATTTCGCATCCTAGAACATCACATATCTTAGCTGCAAGGGCTTAGCTAAGCAAAGAAATCAACCAATTCTATTAATGAATATGACACACGTCCATAATTTTAAGTACCTCGCCATCTTTAATGGAAAGGCACCCTCGATCGAAATTACTCCATAATCATTTCAGGAATTTTGAGTATTTCTTCATTGACAAGAGTAAAACTCATCAGAAGCTACTAAAAACGAATATCGATTCAGTAACAAAAGAAAACAAACTGAACTGTTGTATCATGGTTTTGTTATGGCTTTTGCTGTATGTGTTTCACAAGGTAGTATTTAGTTATTAGGTAGTAGTAGAACCTATGTATTTCGACGTGAGAGGTACTACCACCACGCCTATTTCTAGCGTAAAGCAATTATTGTGTTTCGGTGGAGAAGTGTGGTTGTTGGCTCATTTATATATTAGGCAATGATCTTATTCATCGTAAGTGGGAATGAATCTATGATCGACGTCAGATAGACCCTCTGTTCTATATGAAGTAGCTTACAGATGTCTATGGACGGCAGCAATAAGTAACCATCAGGTGACATGCGTGCTCGTTTGCTACTTCAACCTAGTAAAAAAATTGTGATACGCCTAGTAGTCGAAATTAGAGTATTTAACCATGAAGTATTTAATTACTTTTTTATTCTTAATCACAAGAATCTTCGGCAATAGCAACAAAACAAAACAAAAGAAAAATAGTCAGTTGACAAACAAAAGAGGAAAATGCCTTAACTGTTAAGAATTGTGTCTGCCTATTCAAATAATGATACTATTTAAATCGTTGTATTTTAGATTCTCGAAGAAAAGAAGCAAAAACATTTTACGTTTTTCATATTTCCAGACGTTTTCACTTAAACTTTTCTTTCTTGCATTTAAGTTATACAGAGAACTTACTTCTCTCGTACTGTTACAATGACCAAATTTTAAACGATTTTGTGAACTTTACAAAGTACAATAAGAGTTTACGTCTGATAAAGTATGATCATTAAAAACCTTTATATAAAATGATGAGAATAATAAATTACTAAAGTTGTATACTTTAAGCAAAAAGCATTGGAGTTTGGTTACAGTACTTTAATGATAATAGTTAACCTAAACAAACCCCCATATTTAGCGAGATCTACATAAGTAGGTATATTACGCAGATGGCTGTAGGATTTTTCATTTGGTCTTCAGAAGTTGCAAGTGTATCAATTAAAATTGCCAATAGATAATCACTACAAGCTAAGTAAGAACATATTCACATGAAATATATATATATAGACGCATGTGAGTGAGTGTACATATATATACATAAATTTTGTATAGGTATATATTATTTATGCAAGCCACAAGATCGTAAGTGACTACTACCTCTCATAATTATCACTTTACAACCCTAGATAAAAATATGTTACGATCTGAGATTTGCCAGAAATACGTTGCAACCCTGACGGCTAAGTTGGAACATATAAGTATGTTTCTCTTAATACATTCTTCAAACTAGAATACCGAGTGCTTAATCACTGGAATTGTAATACAAAATTAGGGTTAGCAGTTCTTTCCGACATCGAACTAAAAAGCATTCTACCTTTCAACATAGTAGTGATACGATTTTATGGTCGATTTTTCTGTAACAACAACATATTTTTTCTATACAAATCCAAATTCGGTGCGTATAAGAACCGGTCAGGGCTCGCTACATTATGATTGGGGTACACTGTATCGAAGATAAGATTCCTGTAGCTACGTGACTGAGATCTTTTCACTTTTTCAGGGCTATTGGGGAATTTGACCTTATTATATTTGTCTGAAAAGGCCAATACGTCGAAAATATTTTGTAGAAGGCTCCCTTTTCGGTATGAGGCTCGGAGGCCGAGACAGGAATTTTAAGATTTCCAAGCGTAAAGGAAAACATTTTATAGACAACGTTCTTGCTCGGAAAACTAAATTGTCCATGTCCGAAATAGAAAACGATTTGAGTAATATGAAAGGAAAATGGTTTTATGAAATGCTTATTACTTACATTGCAGGTACGACTGTCAAATGGCTGTTTATTTTTTTTCTAAATATGACACTCTTATTGATTTATATTACTGCTACAGTATGTGATAATAATGAGCATAGAAATATATATTTTTTTATTTCCATTGGCTCTTTCTAATATTAAATGACGATATTATACATCAAAATGGAACGAATGAAAAATTCGCTAATATCAAAATCAAATGCCGGTAATATAAAAATCAAATTCAGATATTTATGGATTATATCGATTTATCGATTGGTAATGCTTCAATTGTAATTGTAATTAGTAAGACAACATACTGGAGCCCTTTATTGTCCATGTTAAAAACAAAGTACAAAGAAAAAAGACAAACCCACTGAATTTCTTGCCGAATCTTCTCACTTGAGGTCATCTTCCAATCCGGTGGTAGTATAAGAAAAATATTCTAAATGACAATTTGTAAGTGCCCCCGTAGGCCTATACAAAATAAAGACATTTCATTCCATTTCATTGCTGATCAGACATTATTCTGTTGAATATAATATTGATGCTTATATGTGTGATTTCATGAACTTATTACTCTACCTACTAAAGAACTCCGCTCTAGTCTGTAGAGTCTGGTTCTTATAGCAATAGGTGAGTACAGAACTTAATACCCAATAAATCCTAATACTACATAAATCTTCTCGCCAAGAAAGACAGATCTGACGCTGCGAGACCGAAGTAGCCACGTCCTCATAAAAGGCACACGAGAGCCAGTCGTTTAAGTTCACGTTTCTTCCATATCCTTTACAACCAACACGTTCCAGCACTTACTATATCCCACACGTGTACCTCTTGACTTCTAGGGAGTACTTGATTTACTCTCACAGGAAACCTTACTTGAAACAAAGGATCAATCTTAAGGCTGCTCTTTGAACCGTCCTATTTTTGAAACAATAACCTAAGCTTCTTAAACCACACGCCAATCAACTATATTGTTAGATTGAATGAAAATTAGGTTTTCGTAATTTTAGATTCCACTACAAATTAATTTGATGTTAGTTAGAGCCTACGCTTAGTACACTATCAAGTGTTCACGAATTCAATAATTCACGAACTTACTAGTGGTTCACTGGTGGTCGCAAATTTTCTTCCATTAAAAATATCGGACGGACTAACGTGACCACTCTATCCATCTCTATCCAACGTGACCATTTTCAAGTGTCTATGTTAAATTTAACGAATGCATAACTCAACTTAACTTTAACATTGGGCTGATAGTTAGCTTAAATCTATTTAATTCAGCTTTACAGCTAATGGCAAATTATTTCGTAATACATACCTACATAACTCCATAAATTATAAACTTGAAGCGTCAGAGCATTAGGCCATCACAATTATTCTACTGAGAATCCACTAATCCTTATTACTCTTATAACGAAAACTATAATTATCATACACTAAAACACTAATCGCATAATCATTGATTAACAAAATCTGAACACAAAAATAAAGCCACCGATCAATCATCCTGGATAAGCCGATTTAATAGGAGTTATAACTTGTTCCCACTTCGTTGACATCGGAGAAGTCAGGAACTTACATCGTTTGAGCGGCAATCTATTTTGTCGGACATTAGGGAGATCGCGCGCGCTATTTGGAAGATTGCCTTCTTTATCGCGTTTGTGGCTTCTCAGTGACTTTGAGCTTTGAGCCTTTTTTCTTTCTTTGTAAATAATTTCAAGACTTACAATAGACGTAATTGAAGTAAGTTGGGCACGATATAAGGGATAACATACATAATTCTTTGCTACTTTTGAATGATTATATGAGTGTTTCCACCTTATCTATACCCACACAAAGTACAGTAGTAAAACTTAATTTATTTACAACTTATGTACTACTTTTAAGTAAGAAAAGTAAATAAAGTGTCTTTCTCACAATCATTCTTAAATCAGCTTCATATACTCCCGTCTTTTGATCTTATCTTACAAAAGTTTCATTAACATATCCATGTGGATCACCAAGCTAAGTCAAGTGAACTATTTTTTTGTTTTCTACTGGCCTTACTGAGTTGTATATGTGTATAATAACATATAACCTACTCCAAACAAACAGCAAAGTGAAGGCTCTAAGCTAAGTCCATAACTGTTTGAAATCCATTGAAAGTCCGAGTACATCGAGGGAAATTTCCACCTCAATGTAAGTAGGGATAATGGGCGGCACTCTTTCAAATCGATGTTACGTATCTCCGCCGTTATGCACACCATTTACCCCGTCGAGTAATGTTTTTCTATGCTCTTACGATATTTTCAAATTTATAGTCTCATAAAACTTGGTAGGGCCGTTCCCTTTTCATTGACTCCCAGAGGTTGTTTCTAGTAAAAATAAAAATATTAACATTCTCTCTCCTCGGGACAAAGTTGTAATAAAAGGGCATCGCTTTGTTTATTACCGAATAAATTTGAATTTTGGTTAATTTAATGATCGTCTCGTTTAATTTACTCTTTGTGTTTAAACGTGGATTGAATTTGAAAGTAGGACTAATTTAATAATTCGTCAATTATTCATGTAAACATTTTATTGGTAGTATATTTGTCCCGCGTTATATTCTTACGGAAAATCTTTTTTTCCTTTGTAAGGCTACCGACTTTGGTTTATTATCGATCTTGAAATATGATTAATATTTCTGTTATTTTATGACACTCATGCCCTTTTACAAACATATAAACACAAAAGAAAAAAAGCAATGGACATTGTCGTCAACCGTCTATTGCCCGCTAGTGAACACCTGTCCAGAGTGGACAGCGCGTTCATATAGATTACCTCACGACGTTTTCCTTGGACCTCGTACCCCCGATCGAGTGGTTCAGTTTAAACAACTAGACTTTAACTGTTATTTCAATACACAAAATCACTCATATTTACTATTAACATTAGCTTTGTCTACCTAGCATCAGTTAGCTTGATGAATCTAATACCTGTTTATATCAATAAAGTACTCAGTTTACATTTCATAATTTGCTTGCGTATTGCGTCCAATAATTCAATGAAATAATAATTACTGTGCATGAAAACGATGGTGCAGAAGTAATTTATTGCTGTTTGCTCCCATGTCAGCGTATTTTGTTCCAGAATTTATTATAGCTTATTAGCTTCGGAATCCAAGTGCTTGTGACTTGATGAATAATTTATGGTGCTCTTGCTGTCCTTTAGAGTTAATCGTGGGCACTGAAATATTTTACGCATATTCCCCATCTTTTTTATATTTAAATATAATTATTAAGATATAATGACTTAAATTTGTTTGACAAAGCTTTGCTCGTCCTTAGATAAATCCATTCTTCTTGTCATATTTTATTGACATCCCAATTTTGTCAACAGATGTACATGTACAAGAAGAATAGTATTACGTGTTATCTATGTTTCCTATACCCGTATAATATGTCATAATAAAGATATGTAATAAACAGTGTTTACAATCACTTAAATATTTAAAAAATTCACAAAATTCAAAACCCCTAACATAGTTTTATGATCATCAATGAGTCCCCAACCAATTGTCATGTGAAGACGCCGCGATTATTTGGTCATATAAACGTGTTATTGTTTAAACTAACATAAAAGACGCCATTGAGCGATTAATCACATTTCACAACGTATTCCAATAATGCTTCAAAAATTTTGATAAAAGAAGTTTGGTAGTATTAATTAAAACGCCTCAAAATATTCTTCGACATTTAGTATTTTTCTAAGATCATCATATATTACTCGAATTAACGTTACATTTTAACTCACCAAAAATTATTGTTACATTTTAACTCACCAAAAATTCTCCATAATTTCGAGTTCTTCACAGATCCCACGTTATACATATTTACATTGAAATTCACAATTCGATGAGGGGTTGTAAGAGCTTTATTGCAAAAGGAATGAAACGCACATTTGCTGTATCACCGTTAACAATAGTGCCATCAATCACGTGAAAATTTCGCAAGCGATCCCATCGCACGATGAATAAATTCGCCTCGGTGTAATCGAATCCTTAATCTTTGGAACTTTTGGATTTTCTTTTAAACTTATATTAACGCACATTGAAAATTAGGGACTTGAATGTGGTAGAAGTGCTTCACGCTAGAATTAAGATAACAGAAGTAAGAACCAGTTGTTCAACTACGAAAGCACCATCGTCACACGATTTTTTTGCATCATAAAGACTTGATAAAATACCTGAAAATTAACCAACTGATAAGTGATGCTGTGTTTTGGCATGAAGAGTATCGTTAGGAAACATACTTATCCGGGGCATTCCAAATTAGTCCCCAGGGGTAGCAACGCATCTATGGTCTACCTCAGATAAGACTTTAATCTTAACTTATGATGATTGCAAATTTCCAAGGGCGACAGTGACCACTTGTCTTAGATTCACTACATTCTCGTTAAGTACTTCCATTTGATGAAAAAATACCTACAGTTACGTTAAAGTACTGTACCTACTATTCGTTTACAATCGGATAAGCAACAATAAAACGTCGCGGGACAAAAAAAATTGGCCCCAACACTGACAAAAGCTCTTAGCGAATGTCAATTTCTTCGGGAGTTTGAATAAAAACTGAAGACCTTTGACTTTCCGTGCGATTTCATTAGCGATTTTGTACAGCCTTCAAACTTTTGACTGTGGCTCATGAATTTTGACGTAGATTTATGTTTGCCACTCAAGGCAATACATACATAAATAGGAATACTTTAGTGTACCCGAATTAATTTGAATCCGAGTAGAATAATGAAAATACTGGTCTGCCATATGATTTGCCAATTTGATAATATAACCGTATCAATTATTGACTGGGTTTGAGTTTATTTACGAGTTAACTATTGCTGAAAGTCGTTGGCAAAACCCAGCGACAGCCGGCGACTGTCACTGATGACAATAGGCAACGCTCGCTGCTGACAACCGGTGACCAACAGTCACCATGATTTGTCGTATATAATCTCTCTGTCACTTGTGTCTTACCACTTTTAATCGTCATATAAAACGCGTATTGAATCTAGTTTTACTTTCTAAATCCTGGTATCGTCTTTGTGTGTAGCACTCAAAATTATCCACATGTAACGGTTTCGGAATAGAAAACGTGAAACACAACAATCATCAAAATGGTCTATTTGAATAAAGTTTTTTAGATTTAACTTCTGCCAGTAAACGCTGGGTTTGTAAGCGTTGATCATTTTCTTGCTCGCTTTTTGCCTCAACTGGATAGACGATGGCCATTCTTCGTTTGTCAGCTGCAGAGCCCTTCACGCTATAATTAATACAGCAAAAACCGAGCTCGCACGTGTTCCTCATAACATACGGCGGGCTATTCGTCATGACGTCACCTGCTGTATCTGCGTGATCCGAATACGGGAAAAATGTTCCGCAATTAATTAGACGCGTTCAATGGATTCGGATACGGCTGTAGGCGAGAAATAACGGTTGAGATTAATTGGTAGGGTGCTGATAAACCGTTGAAAGGATTACCGCTAAGTACATACACGGAATGAGATAAACTGTTTTTGAGGAATCATCAAAACTGTTTTTGAGGAATCATATAAACTGTTTTTGGGGAATCATATTATTTTCGTTAATAAAATTATTGAAATATAACACAACATATAACATATTTTTTTTATAAAAAAGAAAATACTATAGAATCTTTTAAATCACTAATATGTTTAAATTGTAGTAGCAAATGAGTATGTTAGAATACTTATTTGTTATCAGTGATCACCCCGACCATGGCGACTTCAAGAGAATTGTAGTGTCAGTTAGTTTCTTGTCCTTAAGGTCAGTTTTTAACCGACTTCAATGAAGGTGGAGGTTCTGAAATGGATTACTGAAAAAAAGTAATATGTATTTTATTAAAACGATTGTGTCTCTATTGCACTTCTCTACCTTTTAAACAAGATATGCTTCTATGTAATAGATAGTTAGCGTAGATATGCATGATAGCGCTAAATTTTAGGAAAAAATAAACATGATGACTATGCCATCGTGTTTACCCTAACAAGGGTTTTAATGATCTCGATATGTCCTTATTCACAATCTGTAACGAACTACTATAATTTTTAAATTTAGGTTTAAAATTATCTCTTTTATATAGGTGTAGTTAACTATATCTATGGTTCAGTATTCCTTACTGGCCGAAACACTGAATTATATAAAATGGTTAAATTCAAAACTTGACGTTCTGACATTATACTCAATTACATTCATTAAACAGCTGTGGTATATACAGAATATACCTATATATTATTTTATGGTTACGGGAAATGGTTATGGGAACATACTGACGAAGTAGAATTGCAATAGGATGACCGGTCGCTAAGTATTGTACACTAAAGACGGTTTATATATATTTTTTTTCATCTGCGACTATAACTACTATTACGCAAGTATCTACATGTCTGGTCCCAAACTTCTACTTAACCCGACAAACCGTTTTTACGTAAAAGATTAACAAACACACATACATCCTTACAATCATTCGCATTTATATTAGTAAAATGATAGTAGACACACAATAAGAAAGCGTTTTCCATATGTTGAAAATTTGTATTAGCTACGTATATTCTGTACTTACGAAGTTACGGGCAACAGCTATTTATGCATATATGTACGTAATTCAAATTCGGTGCAATTACGTAACCGACCTCAAAGCGAACTTTGAAGGACGGCCCTTCAATGTGAATAAACTCGCTAACACCTCTTGAAGTTCTCTAAAGGGGTAAACTTAATATCGATACTGAAACGACCTTTTTCAGTTTAAAGCGATGAAAATAAGAAACCTCAAATTTGTAATTGATTGATTTATGAAGTAATGTATTAACATTGTTACTTACTAGTTGAAATATGTTATTTAAATGGATAATTTTAACCACCAACAACAATCACTCTATACTCATTAAGAGAATTTTGAAACATTTGAAAAGTTTTAAAAGTCGAACTTTGAACGAAAAAATCTGATACTCCTCGTCCGATAGGTTGCTAGACCACATGGTCTAGCATATAAAACTGTTTATTGTTTGGATAAATAAATAGTAAATTAATATCAGATAACTTACTGTTACTTTTATATATTTTCTTACAACTTTAACAAAAAAAATCCCTTAATAAAGAAATGTATTTCAATGTAGGAAAGTTTGACTTCCGTAACGACTGAGTGGAAACCATTTTACCGGCATCAATTACCTCTCATTTCAAACCTTGCAAATTTATTAGAGAAGGACCGAACGCCCACTGTAAATCGGGCCGGTACAACGCCAGTTGACACCTCAACACTGTAAGGAAATCCTTCGCGCGGCCTTAAGTCTATAAACGTGGAATAAATCGTATCGTAACACTGCGTAATGGCCCTAAGGGTACAACGAAAAACTTCGGGGGAGCTATTAACTTTATTTAAGAACGTTATAAACCTTTTAAACGTTATCGGGACTGCGAGCTAGTTCGGCTTGTTCTCGGATTATGGACGCCTTGGGACAAAGTGGGCTTTCAGCTAATAAGCTCCGGTGGCTTCGAATATACAATCATTTTCCTTATACTTCTCAACGTTTCAGCAGTTTTCCTTTAAGCCAGTGATGAGTAGCAGGACAAGCGAATGCTTTAAAGTAATTTACTTTTTATTACTCTCCGTCACGGGTCTTATCCGCGGCTCTTAGCAGAATAACAAAGACTTACAGTAATAGACCAAAATCCAAAACCCTAAGCAAATGACATTTCGTTTATACGCTTTTGAAAACATCAAGTACAATATTTACCTTTACAGCAAAAAATTTGAGTCAATTCTTATAAAATTCCTTAAACCTTTAGAATGAAGTATAAAAATCTGACCACTGCATTAATTCAATAACCAAATATAGGTACTCTAATGGCGAAAGAAATATTCCATGCCTTGAAATTCTTCACCCGATGTCAGTATTAAAAAGCCTTAATAACTTGCACTTGTATAAATATCTAATTTTGGCGAATGTAGCCGAGTATATTATGCTCCACATCAAAATACGATGGGAGTAAGGGACTATTGACCAAAGCGAGGCGACAACAAATGCAAGGAAATGAGGGACTTCCTTCTATTGGCACTTCGATACAATTTACTTTGAGACGAAGCGAGCACCCTTCAATGGTGTTTGTGATATGCCTTACACCCCTAAAACGTATTAGGAGTATATCGAATTGAAAACGTTTTTTAAAGGTTCGTTATATCCAATCGAAGAAAATCGTTTCTAATTTTTATTTTTTATTCAATTTTATATAAAGATATATTTTATTTTTAGATTTCATTTTTAAGGACCCTCTAACCCGCTACCCTCTATAATGGTGCTTCTTTACGTCTTGCAACATTGTAATAATAATTATAATTATTGAATACACACACAATACACTGAATGTCATGAAAACACGCTTTTAACACTCATAGTCTTAATATATGTGCATTGGTTTCCTACATACACAATCCATAGTATATAGTCCCGAAGTCGGCGCTCAACGTATTTTTTACAAAAAACTGTCAAATTGAGAACCTCCCCTTTTATTCAATAATAAAAATGATGAAAAGTAGAGATAACGGTTATAAAAATTTCCAATAAAAAGTCCTACCTCTCAAAACTCTATCCCTATTATTTATAATTTTAATTAAACGCCGAAAATAGGCTCCGCGGGTGTATTTCGAGATGCAAACACGGTACAGAAAGGAGAGTAAATGCTTAAAGAAAAATTAAAGAGGACAGAAAATAAACCTAATAATTCAACACAAAACAACATCATCAACCTTTGACCTTATACAATGTAAATGTTTGTATTGGATATTTGAGGCGCAACTAACCGTTAATAAAGTACGCCGGCACACGTAAGTCGATCGGTCGAATAAATCCCTAATATGAGGGAAGGCGTAACACGTAGGTACCATATAAATAAATAAGTCGATCTCATCCACTTATATCGGCATTCGAGTACTTATACTTATCGAGGTGAAAGCCTCGGCTTACATAACTAACTTTGGGTTATATGTGAAAACATTATTACAATAAAATTATTATATCGAAGTTGATTTACTGTAAGTAAAATGAATAATGATATATTAAATAACTACACTTATTAATAAAAAATAAAGATCATGAAATCAAAAGATATTATGTGTCTGCCAAATGCCGCCCGAGATAAGAATGTTCGTCAATAGCCATGTGCCTATAATGTGTGTTAGTAACCGTACTAAGTGTCGATGTTACACAGGAAGACGCTGCTACCCATCTCCTGGACTTTGTCTCTTTGTCGCCTCCTCCATCATCAATGGGAAGAGAGAAAGTATTACTATTCAAGACCGACACTGATGTGATTTATTCCAACTTGGAACTCAACAGCAGCATGGGTCAATTACAGAAGTAAGGATGACAGTGTCAATTTAAAATCAGGTGATCTTCTGTTCATTAGTTTTTTTAAGCTATTGCTTTTCCGCAACAGAAGTTCCGTTGCGCTAATTTTAATACTCGTACGTTCTAATTGCTGACTAGAAAGTATTTAAGCCAAAATGTTATACATAAATAATTCCAACTTAGGACTATTAGGCGGCGACACAAATATACTACGTCACAACCACTTAAAATAAAATAAAACGTAAAGTAAATAGTAACCAGTCACGTGAATAACAATAAACTTTAAAGTGTTGTTTATGTACCACAACATTTTCATAAAATATTAAAATAATATTAACCCAATATTCATATCAACTGCACGCAATCATCAATTTCGTTTATTGCTTCAAAAATATAGGTTTCCGGATAAGAATGTGATTTACGTTTGCATGAAGACCGCGGCGAGCGATTGAACTCATAAAGTTACCAAATTGTATAGTACAAATACAACGAATTAACCTTACAAATGATTACAACGTTTTAATGAACGCTTAATGAAAGTTCTCGAGCCGTGAAATATGAGCGTGTCGTGAGTTATGAGAGTGTCACACTGCGACCCCGCGCTTATCAATTAATGTATTACGCATCGTAGATTTAAATCTGAAATAGATACGCTCTGGTAAAGTCCGTAGCACTGAACTTTGTCAACACTCACAAACTTATGAAGGTGGCCACCGCCACACCTATATCTGCTCTACGTGTCTATGACTAACCTTGGGTGAGACTTTGATCTTACCTAGGGTTGTTACAGATGTCCATGGGCGGCAGTAGCCACTTATCATAAGGTGGGCTGCATACTCGTTTATTTACTTCCATACTAAAAAAAAAACTATTTAATCAACCGTGTGATCTTACCGCTCGATTTGATACTATGGTGTGTATGAATTCGTCAATATGTAATATACGTTGGTTTAAAATAAATAATCGAAAGTGAGTACAATAAATAGTCTCTACTAATGACAGAACTATTTAAAATAAAAGTGGGAATACATTCAGTTGAATATGACAAGAATTTCATTAAGTTCATGATATAATTCTCGTACGTACGGCATACTTGAAATATCCGTAACATAGTTTTTAAACTGGAAATGCACCTGAAATAAAGTAGTCACTACCAATGGACCTGAAATTGAATTTATCGAATTGCACTTGAAGTGTACTTGAGTACTTGAAGTCATGTTCCTAGAACATATTAATGTGTAACAGGTACCGACGATATGTGGTTTTTGAATTTGTATATGTGTTTTTATTAAGAGTAGCCATAGAGATTAAAAAACATTCTATGAACTTTAATAAAGACATCGTTTTAAAAACAATCGAATCCATTGGTAATTTTAAGTAAATCACAAATAACGTTAAAGTAATAAGTTTGGTGCGTAAAGATACAGTTAGTGTTGTGTATCGTGATATGGAACCTAAAAAGGAAAAAAGAAACTAGACGTAGTGTTTATAGGTTAATCTACGACGATTGCTTGTCATCGATTTCTCCGTCACCGTAGATTCGCCGGTACCACCATGTATCTGCGTCGAAATATCGGCAAAAAGAAATTCAAAAATTATATATTATTCAATAATCATTTTTATATTTCTTTTTAAATTTCAATGAAACGTATCAAGTCCGTAATATTAATAGTCTAAAATCATATTTTTTTAGAAGTTTTGAAGAGAGTACAAGTATGATCTAGTGTTGTTAGTATAGCTGGCTCTAAAGTTGAGTGTGAAAATAGTGCCTTAGAATATAATAATATTTTTTACTACCATTAAAAATCTTTTAGTTGGGAGCGTTATATTAAAATTAGGTCCTGCTTATTTTCAACGAAATCAAACACCAACAATTTTAACGACGTCCAAATAACTTGAAATATTTTTAGAACTCCAACGAAGTAATTTTTAATATTGCTGCGGGTGTACTCAAACCAGATACGACTTAATTAATTCCACTGACGTAGATTAAAAAAATTCTTTTCTCTTATAACTTTATTAGTGTTTATAAGCTTTGTCTTTAAGAATTTTTTTTATAAACCGGTTATGGACAAAACAATCCTACAGTATGGGTACCCACTGATACCCATACTGTAGGGTTGTTTTATATCAGATTGAAGTATCAAACGTGGTCTGCCTCCCATTTTCAACCTCATATAGAACAGGAATTCTTCCTGAAGTTGATCACATATGCGTTGCTACTCCCGAGGACTAAGAAGGTTGCCTCATATATAAGCAAGCCGACAACCACGCCCTTCCACCGAAACGCAAGAACTGCACACTAGATCTCTATGTGGCGGTGGTTCGAAATTAGGGTTATTTTAACAAAGGTAAGCTATCATCATTAAAAGTGATAAAAAGTAATTTAACCAAAATTACAACGACTTGTGTATCGTAAAGCTCACATTTATTTAAATTATATTTTACTCTGTGGCATAGAACTCTGTTGTATTTATTGATATTTTTTTTAAACGCGTTATTTTACGTTTCGTAGTTTTATAGAGAGTAACTCATTCGCGGTAGGATAAGGCTAGGTAATATTCGGAACAAGCCGGAGATAAACAGGAAGGAAGCCATGACGACACTACCGCGGTGTGCGAAATTGCTCACTGGGAGATAAAGGGTTGTCGTGTAACGCAGGGTGTCCCTCGGGGTAAATATATAGCTGTCCTGAAATATTGTTCAGCATTGGTTATAGGGTAGCGCTATCGAAATGATTTCCAGGTGTTTACCATTATTGTTTTACATTAACATTGATAACAACATTTATCATGACATAACATTTGTCCATGATAAGCAAAATGATAATCTTATTGTTGATTATCTAAATTACAAATGATAAATCTATTTATTCATACGAAATGGGTTACGATGTCGATTATTAATATTGCCTTCATGTATCATGATAATAAGTGTTTCTGCGAGAATTCCACTTTATTCGAGACGAGAAAAAAGCCCCAACGACTGGAGAACTGCTACGCTACGCTACTACGCTAGCTAACTAAGAGTTTATTTGATCTTAAGAATTTAACTAAGGATAGAAGATTTTATTTATCAACCTAATAGTGGCAGAGCAAAAATTTGTAAACAAAATTATGTATTAACTAAGATTTCAAAATTTCTCGAAGGCTCAAGAAATCATGGTCGAGAAGTCTCGTGCCTTGAGAATTAAAAGAGGTAGAGAAACCAGAAACCTTAGTGATGATAGATAATCGTTACTGTTTATTACAATGCAGATTTGTCCAAAGTATGTTTCATTGCTAAGCTGTTGGGCGCAGACGAGAATCGTAAGAGTTATAAAATTATTTTGCTATATAAAATTTATGGGTCTAGCGTAGCCATAGCTTTATTAATGGAAAGTCCAGCAACTTCATTATGAATTTATTTTTACTTTATGCTAACTTTCATCCTGTCTGTAACAAAAATTCGTCTACAAAAACCAAAACAGGTTCGATCTACAAAAAGGTTCACCCTGCCCTTATATACAACAATAGTCTAGTAGGTATAAATTAATATTACAAATGTATTGCTAAAGATTAGCATTGATTTTTTTTCATAGATTCGTATTAGATAACTCATGGCTCAACCTCTCTCACTCGGAGCAGAGACCCGTGCTTAGCAGTGGATCAATAAAATGTTAACGACGATAAGTAAAATAACAACTACTCAAATAGAGCCCTTATTTGAGTAGTTGTTATTTTACTTATCATATAATGACTACTTATAATGACTACTTATAAATTAGATCTTTAGTTTCTACGAAGAATATGATATATGTAAAGTTCCATAATTCTTGAATAGAACAAAAGCTTCTGTGAATGCTTATTATATTCTGGCATTGGATAAATCCGTTTAGGATTTGTTCACAACGGTTGCTCGAGAAGTTTATAATCCGTTTAGTTACAAAATCAAGTTATAAACAGGATAATCTAGTAAACGTGGCTAAACAAAAGGTATTAAAGTTTTTATTGTTATTATAAGAAAGTTGTACCTATTGTTGTCATTTCGTTGCATAAATAATAACACTACATTCATAGCCCCACAATACAATTTTCTTACGTCCTAGATGATAACACAAATTCGAATGCGAGTACACATTGATAGCCGAATGCTTGAAATTTGGTCTCTCAATCCAGTGTCCGAGGTTCAAATCCTAAGCTAGCACCATTGATTTTTGAAAAAAAATATCACTGCTTCACGTCGAAAGAAAACATCGGAGGAAACCTAGGTGCCAGGAAGTTTGAGGTCTTAGACCGCTATGAGGTGACTGGTTGTATCCTCAAAAGATAGACGGATATTAATATAATTTAAATGTTACACTTTCTATAAGGTATCATCTATTGATCACCATTTGGCCTGCTCTTGGACGTGGGTTCAATCTATTTGGCTTAGCTCTGCACAGTTTTGTGCCTACTGCCTACGGTTTTCCAGTGTCTTGGTCAATTCACTACCATGTATAGGGCGTCGCCTTATCCTTGTATTAAGGCTTCCTAGATACTTTAAGACTTAACTTTATTATTGGCCTAGTATGACAACTTCAGGTTGCTAATCTGATATTTTATTTTCTACGTTTACGGATGATTTCTCATTCTCATGATTTACAAGACTCAAGAATACTTTAATTAAGGTAAATGTACCAGTAGTTGACACTATAGTGAGAAAAAAACACCTTTTCTTTAATAACGATGTATTTATTTAAGTTAGAATTTTCGAAATAACTAACAAATATTGATCAGTCTTTCATTTCTCTTACTTTGCACTTAAGTTATAAATATAAGTGTCCTATAATTTAATATAGAATTTTTTCGAAAGACCTAAAACTGTACTAGTAATTGATGGGAAAATTTTAACATGTCCCAGTAGTTGACTATGACTTTTTCAAGCTAGTGACCTAGTACTTGATAAATATACTCTTTACAAAAAAAGTGTAAAACAAAAATTTTTATAGAAAAAAATCAGTACAGCCATCTTCGGATTCCGAATGACAGATTCTAATTTTTTTCCTTTAAAAAACTTGGAAATTTCCTCAAACTATTTGCTTAATGCTTCATTTGGAACAGCAGCTCTAGGTTCTTTTCAAATTTTGGGATGTTCTTAGGCTAATCTCTGGGTGTTTTGCCATGCACTTTGTGTGAAAGAGTGCTATATGGATTATTATATTTTTTAGACGCAGCGGATATTGAATTCCCAGATTTTACCACATTATATGCTT
>DWLI01000768.1:0-18732 GCA_018249915.1 Cecropterus dorantes dorantes | reverse complement strand
ATTATTCCAATGTCTGTCTGGCCGGGGATCTAACCCGGAACCCACTGCGCGTCAGACCGGTATGGTGACCGCTCCGCAACGCGGATCAAGTTAATATTTTAAGGTATAATTTACATACAGGTGTAGGTATACAGAGAAATATGTATCAAGAATTAAATCTATTTAATTTCACTTTATGATTAAGATATCTTTAGAAGGACTCCTTCCACTATTCATTGACCTGGTGTTAATTTATACTTAGCATGTCGCATGACGACTACGTAAAATCTAGAACAATGGCTAATACGATAATTGTATAACGTGTAAGTGGATAGGTGTATTCTTGACAAGTAGCCTGGAACCGAAGCTCAATAGTGCGGGCAAGCAATGACAAGAAATCAATTGCGATTACATGCTCACTACGTCAATGCTTGTAATACCTACGTACAATAAAAGTATTCGTGTTCATGTTTACACTGCTCTTAAAGTAGCTCCGAGTAGCTACTTTAAATGGTATACATCTCAGCAATATCGCTATTTTATTTTTATGTCTTAAATAACAATGTATATTAAAATTACTTGTAATATGAAAAACAAACCTTTGTTTAAAGTAGTTCATGCGTCCTGTTTCCTTGTTTCAGTTTAAAATTGGAATGCGAGAAGTTGGCTAGTGAAAAAATTGAAATACAAAGGCATTATGTTATGGTGAGTACTTAACAGTATCATTATCCTTTTAGCGAAAATAAAAATACCCACGAGAAAATCCTTTCATTGAAACGAGCACAAAAAATAAACAGGTCTCGTGTCGGACGCCCGCATGTCAATTGTGAACTGACTAATTTCTGTTCGTTCAAGTCAAGCACTTTATTTCACAAACCCTCCGTTATTTAGAGATAATAATCGTTGACATGAATTATGTGAATACGAGCACATTTATGTGACAAGTGCTCTGTTATGAACTGTATTATAACTTTAATATCACGAGAGCTTGTACTTGTATTGAAACGTACTTAGCGATGAGTTGATATTGGCTGTGATAAAATCTATATGATGTACATTAAAATTTTATATTTTATTTTCTTGTAAACATTTGTTGTTTGTGTTACAGGTAATGTAAAATTAGAGTATACCTACGAACAGACAGACGCTTAATAAATAACATTTAACTTTCTCAAATTTAAAACTTCTCGCCTAAAAATACATATGTTTTGTAGTCAATACCTATTAAATTTACTAAGTTTCTACCACCAACTAAGTATTTTATTTCAGTATAAGTCTACTTAGTAATACTATTTCACAAAATAGCGACTCCTAAGGACAAATATTAATGTCGAAAGTGTTGATTTATTGCCATTTATAACGCAAGTGCCCGCCATTGTATTATATTTATACATACATTAGCAGTTAACGACGGACAGGTATAATAATTTTATCGCTGATACTATGTAATTAGTCACGAATGTTTTGTTTGTGTAATTGCCTCGAGGAATACATTATTCATTCGCGTATGAGACGTGTTTATTGTAATTTGTCATAAACATGTGTTAAAGAGTCGACATCGGCCGTAATTGGCACAAACGAGAGGAGATATTTTTCAAAAATGAGAATAGATAGTTGGCAGGCCCTAATCCCCGCCGCCCGGTCCGTTTAGATATGAATCACGATTAAGTGTTGCCAAATCGCTTGCAATTTATTTTAATACGCTCAAGAGAAAATTTTCGCGAGCATTTTTATGTGTCGGAAACACTTCTGGCGGGTTTCCAAACTGCGCTACTGCGGATGTTTAGTCACTCGCCTCCAATGATTTGAGGAAGTTAATCTGTGCCAAAAGCTTTCTATGTCACGCCGAACATTGTAGCGCATACCTAATGACATCGATCTCTAAAACTGTCTATTTATGTTTCAGTACTATGAAATGTCCTACGGCCTCAACGTGGAAATGCATAAACAGGTACGTACAATCTCTTTAAATCATATGTCATTCGAGCAAGTTTAAACTGATTTTGTTTTAAAAC
The DNA here is from genome assembly GCA_018249915.1 of Cecropterus dorantes dorantes. Classification (NCBI taxonomy): domain Eukaryota; kingdom Metazoa; phylum Arthropoda; class Insecta; order Lepidoptera; family Hesperiidae; genus Cecropterus; species Cecropterus dorantes. The sequence continues at coordinate 16,738 of DWLI01000768.1, read as the reverse complement.
GGAATCGAATGTGTAATCAAATATCACGGTTCACTAGAGTTGACGTGACGTGTTCAAAAATGTTTTTACATTCCGACGCGGTTTACCTAAATTGATACGACAAAATGTATGTAGGATTGTTATGTCAGCTTTGGGCGTAGTGATTAGCGGGGCGAATGTTGGATATTAAAAAAATATTGTTGCGTAGCGCGTTTGCGGGATAAACGTTGTTTGACAGACCGCCCGGGGCGAGGGCGGCGTTTCGGAGGCCGACACAATGCTCTACTGTTTGTAGAAACACCGTCTAAACAACACTTTGCCAAAGTTAAAACATTTTTTCGCGCATTTTCCGAGCGCTTGAACAACAACTTAATATAATTTATCGCCGTGGATATTAATATTTGAACATAACATGTTTTTTAATACTGGCCTTACAATTTCAAGCGTAACATTTATTACTGAATTTAAATCGTTCTTTATACTTACATTATATTTCTTTGAAGTTATATTATTACGTTATTCGTGAAACGACTTATTTAAAATTGTTAACGTATGTTCGTGGGTGCAACTCTGCGTAAACGACGTCGAAAACATATTTTTTATAAATCACTTTTTCCACAGTTTTGCCACTGTTATGACGTCATTTGTTTCTGTAAAATACAATATGATCGAAATATTATTTGGGGTGAGAACAAGTGCTCCCCCAAATATTCAACTGAAGCAGAGATAATGTATCGTTTGCTTAGAGACGCGTTCAACTCGCACAATAGGGCTAGGGCAGGGTTAACAAAAATATTTCTTAAATAAATGGCTTATTATACGTAAAAATAATTCCTACCTTGCTACCTAAAATTTCGGAATAACGATAGACTGAACCAGCCCAAAGACGAATATGCGAAATATGTGAATCTTCGTTACTAAAAATAAAATGTAATCCTATTCTTATTTTGTGAACAACCGACCATAATATTTGTATGTAAAAAATCAAATGAATATTCTAATTGTTGTTACGGCCGCTCCCGCTCGAGTGAGCGTCAATGCTTATTTATTTTAATACTGAATTTGTACTCGACAGCCCTAACCACAGACCAACAATAGCTATGGCAACGAATAGATATTACTTTTATGCGCCGAGGGTTCTTGCGCCGTGGGGCGAACGACGGGGGCTCCGTTCTAATCTGTTGATTTTACGCTCTCCAACCCCACTACGGTTGCCAAATAGAAACTTAATGCTGAGACAAATTTCGCCAAAACGTTTTTTTCATCTGCACGAAATATAATCCGAGCGTTTACTTGTCATCTTTTCTTTTACTCAGATAAACTAATGTTGTTTTACTGCTAATATGATTTTTTCACATGCATAGTATCTTAACAAACTGTTTATTTTATTCCACACAAATTTAAATCCCACGCTTAAACAAAGATATCTCATTGTGAGAAAATTTACAGAGCCTGACCCGCTACGCTGCTTCACAGTGATTTGGTTAATTAAGTTACAAAATAAGCATAAAATAATATTTAAAATCGGGGTTCTGTATCCGGAAAATCCAGTTTGGTATCGGCTACCTGGCAACCCTGTTTTACTCAATCCCTAATTTTAGTAATAACCGTATTTTAACATGTCCCTAAAACGGAACCGAAATCAATTTACGTCATTCAAATGTCTAATAAGAAACACTCGTTTCGTTTCACACATTCATTGCCGCGCGGGGTGTTGAGGCAGCTGCTTAATTGACTTCAAATTACACCTACCGAGACATGCCAACCGTATCTTTTCACTTTCTTTCCATTTCAACTCATTAAAATTACAGATAGCGTTCATTTTAAACGGAATCCTATTACAATAATTGCACTTTTAAATATTTTCGACATTAAGTAAATTTTATGTTTATTTACCCTAGCAAGATTTAATATTAGTCTTTATAAAAGCAGGATAATAAAATTATGAGTTTCTTTATAAAATTACAACAATAGCGGGGCCGGAGTGAACTTTATTTGTTTAGGGTCTGGCAAACTAGCAACGAGGGTGATTTAGAAGGGTCGTATTGTTTGCGCTGCGGCGGACAGATGCCGACCGGCTCGATGCTTGAATGCGCTATTTAGCGTACACTGCTGCGCTTCATTGTAATGGATTATTACATTAGCACTTAACACGCTCAGTCGAGCGGCAACCAGAAACCCCTCTCTGTCGCACGGCTTTGTGGAATCGCGAGCGGTACAATAACAAGCAACTTTTTTGTTCGAATATATACCAGTTTTTCTAGTGTATTAGAGAGTTTTTATGAAAATTGAAAATTGTTAACGTAAATTAATTTCAAAACGAGCTATGTTGAAAGGTCGCCGCGTGTTCGTCGCATCTACGTCGAGTTAGTAATTGTATGTTTGTAAGGTTCACTTTGTGCCTCCGTAGACGGCGAGTCGTGACCGCAGCGCGGCGGTCGGCGTGACCGCGTCTAACGCGCGTTTTCCGCTCTTACCGACGACGACTAATTGCTTAGATTTTCTTTTGTTAGTCGCGGGGCCAGAGCGAGCGACCGTGCCGAATTACACCTACTTACGCCCTGAATTGATTGTTTCGTCTTTGTGTGGCTGCATCGACACGGAGACTTATTGTTCTCCGCCTCGAGCTATTATTCACGCCCGAGTTGACTTTCACGTTGTCGATTATTGCGATAGTTTCCGTATTTAGATTTACAATGTGACTAACGTATAACTCGTTCCGTTATGTTCTTTGTAGTAACTGATAAATTATTCTGGGTACGTATCTAACACGCGCACATGCACAAACGAGTATATAGGTGTTATGCAAATAGGAATTGCACGAGACATATTGGCGATTCTGAATAAAGATAATATCGCGATGACAGCGCACGTTGCATGGAAGTCAATAGTTGAAGAGCAATAAATTCATAACGGTGGAGTGATTTCATGAAGTGTCACGAGTGTCGAGAGACAATAGGGTTGTTGGGAGCGACGCGGCGCTCGGCGGGATGTCGATAAAATACTTTGTCGTGTTTTACGAGCGTTGACACCCCTGCGGCGCTGCTCGCCCCACTGCACAGGCCTGACACCCGCTTGTTATGAAATATCAATGACGTGGACACAACACTGAACAGTGCGTTATATGCGGGCGCATTTTAGATTAATCTCATTCCATGTGATTTTACGTAGGCAGAAGGGCATTAAAATATAAATAATAAATCATTTTTGTAAATTGACCTACCTATTAGGTTAGCTTTTTATTGCGTCATATAAAAAGTAAATATAGTAAAGGTTTTGAAAAAAAATTATATGTATATTTTATATGCGGGTAGCTAATATTTTTTATATCCTATGTAATTTCAATTTTCTATGTACTTAAACATTTTTCCCAATCTTCCTAATTTAATAAAAAAAATCATGTTATTTTGCTTTAACTAACAACGTGCAAGTGTCATTGACCTATGTAGCAAAGCAGGTACACACTATTTATTAAAAAAAATAAAACACACCAGATCAAGTAAAATAAATGTTACATAACCATCGATCAATTAACCAAAAAGTCTTCACCCTCATCGAGGCAAATTTATGTTTTAGTATATCCGTGTAATTTAATAATACGGGGTTATTGCGATTCCATGGCAGGCCAGTGATTCCGCCCCTGATCAAATTATTCATACGCGGGCGGAGGAGTGTTTACCCTTGCATTAGGGTCCGCTCGTTGATAAAAACATCGCACGTGCACGATCCGCTTAGCTACTATTTATAATGAAACAGGGGAGACAGGCGATGTCTCTAATCCTGTTTGTTTTCGACCTCGCTTGCAAACAAAAAATGTAAACTTAAATACTAGTATGCAAATCTCACAATACATTTTTTGTAACATAATAGTAAACGAGCATGCGGTCAAGCATGGTAAGAGGCAACTGATTCTTAGAGATATTCGTAATCAACCCCAGATAAGACTTACCTGCGGTGGCCACAGATGCGTTTAGGACTATGTTGGAACGCTTCGGATGAATATCTACTTATCTGAGACGCTCAACAGACGGAGACGGATACCTATCTAGCTATCTAGGTATCCGTCTTCCTCACCACATCTAAGTACCTATCTAGGTTCTTATATTTTTAAGTACAAAAGTAAAAAAGGCTAAGTAAATATGACTTTGGTGCCTCCGGAGGCGAACCATTAACTTTTAGTTTGATTTTGATTTTTCATATTAAAATGTGTTTACGATCAGACACCGGTCGTGTTAGATGTACCACCTAATTACTAGTAATTAATTATAATTAAGCGATTACGACGATTGAATCTTAATACTGATAGATCGATTTTATCATATTATTTTTCTTTATAAGGTGTAATTTGCCCAGCTTATTTACTTAACGCCTTAAGAGATAATTTAATACAGATAAAGGATTAGGCAGAAATACAATGTACGTAACAATAATAAATTACAGCGTGACCGGTTTACAAAAACAGGATAATGTTTGTTCAGTGCACCATGCAAGCATGCGATGTGTAGGTGCTATCAAATTATAGGTGTTGACTGTTCACATCGACATGCAGGTAGTCGTTAAGGGCCCGCATAATGGCGCGGTATCGCTTGTATCTACACGCGGATGCGGCGCGTCCTGAATCGCCCAAATGAACGCAACAATTCACAACGAACGGCCGTGTATCGCCCCCTTTCCGAAAGCGAAATTATCTCTCCATCTAAGTGCGTCACGCGGCAGATGGCGCTTGCAATAAAACCACTAAACGCGATATCGCTCGCTCGCTGCCCCTTCGCCTTTATTATTTGATCGGGGAGCCAAATTAAAGGATTTGCTCGAACCCCTCGCTGCGACCCTCGCTCGACAACAATCACCTCTGTATTAAGTCTAATTGTGTTTTCAAATTCGGACCCTACAATGATGCCGGGGACCCGGAACATCCATGTGAAAAAATAGGGCGTTCACTACACACCCTCACGGTTCTACCGAATTCACTGTATGTGTTTCTCCGTCAAATGAAAACAAAATGGAATGTCCGTGATGCGATAGATTAGCGATATTGATTACAAGTAGGCAGCCGAACGGTTTCATGAATAATGTACGACGTAGCTATTTAACACTCGAACCGCGCTATCACTGATATACATTAATCTCGCTATCTTGTTCTTGTGTAGTGATATATCACAGGATTTCGTTACAAGTACGTATTTCGATTGATGTCACGTTATCTATTGTCATACTCTACCTCGATATAGGCTTATCGGAGCTATTATGTGAAAATCCGGTGGGTATGTAAAAATGTAATTATCCGGCCAAACATGTGATCGGCGAAGTGATACGGCGGGTCGGAGCGTCCACGGGGGCCGGGAGCCAGCGGAGCGCGTTTAACGTTATTCTAGGATTTCTCGTTTATTTGCCGCCCCTCGGCACCGCCGGCAGCGACAGCGCGAAACTAATTACGGCGAGTAGGGCTCCCGTTCCCCGGGCCGCCTTAATTGCACTGATTGAGACACGGATATTGATTTCGAAACAGTTTGTGTTGATGCCGGTCGATTCGCGGCGGCCGGTGGTCGGGCGTGAAACGGCCTCATGAATAATGGACGCCTTGTTCGCTCCTTCGCTCTTCATTTAAAACAGACGATTTCTATTCGACTCGTAAGCTACACGCCTATGACTCACTCGTTTACCATTCGTTGCGATCCTCCGTAAAAATGCAGCCGGAGCGGTGTTAGAATTTTAAGAGCCGGCATTAGCATTATTGCCTTGCATACTGAAATAAAATTGATGTTCGAGACGAATATTATGGTAATATAACTCGTATTTAGTGTCGTCGAAACTAGCTTACATGTCATGAAAACGATATAACAGTTTTGCGGCGTCGTACCCGGCAGACTATTCAAATAGTAGAACAATTCAAACTAGAAAAGGGGTCGTGCAAATACAGGGGGTGGCGACCCTCCGACCTATTGACGAATGAATCTTTTACAATCTAACAGTTGCTTCAAATTTACAATACAATTAATTACATGTACGCCGAGTCAACATGTTTTGTACAATTTTAACTTTAAAAAATGTTTCATGTCATTTAAAATAAGCCGGTAAATTAAATTGCTGTTAGTTTTTACGGTCTAAGCACTTTACAGCAGTTACGAAAAATAATTATGTTTAACGTTTCTTGTGATCTGTTTAGAAACACTTAACGGGCATACGGTTCACGTGTTGTGTTTGTTTAAGGTTTGTAGAGCGATTATTATGTTTCAAAACATTAAGTATGATGAGATCATTATAAAGTTTGTACAATGAACGTTTTAACTTTAGTCACGCGATTTAAATCAAAGTTAAAAATATGTGGAATGTGTCCTGTAAATACAGGAGGGTGGTTGCGTGTGGCGCCACATGTTGCTTACCATTGTCGGTTTTTCACATAGACCTAGATAGATAGATACCCATTACCTATTATGCATGCAATTCCCCAATAGAATATTTCCTATAAAATAACAGGGTATAGACTTCTGCGTTTACGAAATACCGGTTAGGTATATTTTTAAACATTTTTCGGCACTTAATTTGTGAGAAGTCAATTTGGTATACAGCAGAAATAAAACATTAATATGCATAATCTAAATTCAAGCTTTTACTATAATATTATAATTTAAATATTCCTACAGTAAAATAAAAATGTGTTTTACACTCATACACTATTTTTTTTACCATGCTGTGGACACTAAAACCAATAGGTACACAATCATACAGACGTAAAATAGAAATGTAAATTCACCGTTCTACCTATCTGTCTGGCTGGGGATCGTACCCGGAACCCTCTGAATGTCACACCGGTACAGGCTTCGCCATCTGTAATTTACGTTTAAGAATAATAAAATGAGTAATATACTTATTAAAATTACTTTGAACTCTTATAAATTTAAATCAAAAAATTAAATAATTATATTCTCATCAAAATTCCGTGCATGATTTACATAAAAGTAAACAAATAGAAAAGTTAAATTCGACGTTTGCAATTTCAACCCTCCAACGCAGCTGGTTAAATAGCGAGCGAAGAATAAGTCGGGAACGGAGTGCGGCTGACCGCAGGTTGCGGCCGCGGCGCCGCCGACCGCGAACCTGCTACTACACTGCGTTTAAAATATTACCTACTGGAGAATTTTATTATGTGAAACACGCTTTTATTTACTGATTTTTACGCATACGACGTAATGTAAGTATAGGTATGTAATATCTAGTGGTTTTCGTGAATATTAATCTTGAGGTATCTTAAGTTTAGGCGACAGACAAATGTTAAATATTTTTTAAATATTCAAATTGACAAAGTATCGAGAGAAAAAGATATTGGTTTTCTGAATTCGCATGAAAGAAGTCAGTCAAATTCCTTTATTGATGGTTCCAGGTTTGATCCTCGGCCGTGTCTTCTGTTATGAATCTGGGTTTATGACTTCTACCAAAATGAGAAACATTGTGATCGATTATCAATGTAGGAAATGATATTTAATTATAGTACCATATTTTATTCAGTTTATTAACAGGCTTTTTAGTACCTACATAAATAGGGTATTAAACAGTTCCAAGTAATTATTTTCAAATTCAATTCAATTTCATTGATCCCTGTTATAGGTGTCAGAATTCCACGTATTTTGACATTTCGTGTATTTATTATCACAGACCATTTTAATTTATACAAAATTGGAATATGTTAATTGAGCATATTAGCGTTAATGATATTGGTAATTAATTAACTGAATAGATAAACTTAATTTCGTTACCATAATTATGAGAGTATTCGCTCCGGTTTTAATTCATTAATCGAATCTGATTCGACTTTGATTTGGTAAATAAATATTAAGTGGATATGAAATTTGAAAATGTACGAATGTTTCCTACCTATAGGTATTTCGGATATGAATAATTGAAACACATTTAACATTCGAAATGGAAATTGAATTACAGAATACCCATATAAATCAATTTATAACGTTTTATAGGTGAATTGATTTGAATTTTTTATGTATAAATTTATTTGCTGATAAAACTAATTGATACTCCGTTTGTACCGAATGTAGTTACAATATGCATTGAGGGGCGAACAGGCTTTGCAAACACAGTGTGCAAATTCTTATTGTGTCGACCCACGCTGTGCAAACTGACCCCACTATAGAGAACACTGGAACATATGCTCAGAGCTTTACTGAGAGATAAAATATATTTTTTAATTCGATTTAGAAAAACTTTTGTGTTTAAAATATGTTTCTATTTTTCCTTTTCTTCTGTAATAACGAAGTAGTAAACAAGCATTCAGTCCACCTAAATGTCGGTGACTACAGACTACTAATGTTGGTTAGTCAGTTGTGTCGGTTGCTACCCATGAGGAGTAAGTAGGAACGCCTCGACTAAGTATATCTCCTTTTCCACACCGTTCAGACTTTCGTCTGGGCCTTAGGGTAAGAGATCAATCTCTAGATTGGCCCCTTATCATAGGGCCGATTGGAGCAGGCCTTGGTTATGGTAAGGGATTCGTGCCTAGCAGTGTGACTAGTTGCAGTCATTAGCATACGTCTATTCTGAAATAACGTATTTTCCTTGCAATTAACTAGTTAGTTATGTGGCTCATGAAAACAAACAACCATTGTTTAGCCACCCATTTCGTTCTAAGTCGCTGACAAAATCAAACAGTAGGTACTGCTCGGGCTCAGAGCCTCACAATAAGCATCGAGACAAACAGGCTGTGTAAATAAATACTGAGCAAATTCACAATATGTACGCTCACACTGCAAACTAACCCCAGCCGCGGGATATCTGTACACTGAGTGGTCAAACTTTGAGATATAGGAAGTACGAGTATTTTTGACATTTCTATGTTTATCTACAGTATCTACACCCACCTGACGCATTAGTATAGCTTACCTAAGTAAAGTCGCAGAAGTACTTACGTAGGTATAAACCCGTGTACAAAACTTAACAAGTACCTATTTTATACCTTATCTTTGTGCGCTTATATACCTACTAGGTACTTACTTGAATAGTAAAGGGATAGGAAAGACAAAAGTAAAGTACGAAAATAACACGGTTTTCTAACGAAGCATCACATCTCTATAATTAGGTAAATAATGATGATAGCTATGTAAATATCAGTAGCAATCTTTAAAATAAACGTGATTTATGTCAAACCTAAACATACTTTGTTGAAGCGGTTCAAAAAGTCTCAAGTATAAGTTAAATTTTGAAGCAAGTTCTAAGGCAGCTGCTACTCAGATGTTTACTCATGTGATCCACATCGCTTCACCACACAACCGTTATACATACTATCTGCATCGTTAAATATTTGATCCATTTATACTGCTCACGACATTTGCGATCGACGGCAAATATTGATAAAACCTCGCTAACCGGAATTGATTTGAATGGATCCAATAGATAACAAGCAAGGATCGACAAACTCATAAGAATAATATCACGTGCATATGTTATGTAAATTGTGATTATTTTAATTTATCATTTTTATTATTTAGTTCATTATTTTTAAACGAATATTATTGTTCATTATCTATACTAATATAATAAAGAGGAAAAATTAGATTTTTTGTTTGTTTGTATTAAATAGGCTCCGAAACTACTGGACCGATCAAAAATTCTTTTACTATTAAAATCCTATATTATCCCTGATGAACATAGGCTATATTTAATACGATAAAAAATAGGAATCTGCGTGAAAACTATTAAAAGATGGCGACTATTTTTATGTCCTGTAGCAAAGCATGAGTGCTTTAGCAAGTTTAGAAATAAAGTTGGGTTTTCCAACATGATTAGTGTTTACTCGTATTTTCATCAAATGTAACAACTTACAAATGAGTTTAATCCATTTCAAGAAAGGATTATGTTTTTCGCGTCATTCTTTGTATAAACGTTTTTAACATACATCATAATTATTTTTAAAACAGCTACTCAGATTTAATTATTTAATGTATCGTTAGATTTGACCTCATAGCCCAAATGTTTTAGATAGATAACGTCTAAACGTAAAAAAACATGGCAACTGTGAGATATCATTGTTTGAATACAATTTGCGTTTCAAATTACAAAGATTATTAAGACGATACCAAAGGGTTGTATAAAACTAACAACTTAGGTATAACCCATTACACGTAAACCCATTTTTTCGTTCAAACTTTTAAATTCTATTGGTGTTGTAATAAAAAATTAACTGTTTTCTCTGCACTCCAACGGTATCGATGTTGTTTCTACGTAGTGATTTCCAATCTGTATTCGTTATTTAGAGTTAGAGTGGACGCGGGAGGTATTTGCGCTATCGTGCAGCCTGCAACGAGCTGGTAAACAGTACACTGCAAACGCTCGCCGTCAGCAAATACGCTTCAATCTCCTCACCGGACGCACCCGTACCTTGCACTTGTTCGGACAAACATACAAACCGTCTGTATATACCTACCTGAAAACAGAAGCATTCGTATTGATTTACAATAATGTTTACTTTTTAAGAGAATACTACTCATATTAGGTTTATACTCGTACAGATAAATTGCGTATCTTATTATTCCATCAACCACTGTCAATTTGAATTTATTCGTTCAATCAATTTAAAATAAATCCCTGATAAACGTATCGTGTCAACGAAAATAAAACACTCGAGTGGGACAGTGTGTGTAAATTTGGACGTTAATTTATCGTGTACTCACCTCATCTACTGGGACTCGAGGAGGAAGTATTTTTTTAAGTATTAAACAATAGAGCAGTGTGTGAGAGCGTACTCGTATTTAAGGCGCTAATTGCCGGCACAACACTACCAAAATAGACTTGTAGATGTATCGTTACAGCGTTCCATTGTGTGTCGCTCACAATGCGCGCGGTGAGGCGCCAGAACCGCGCAGTCATTAGTTTCGAGGCGGCTCGTTAATGCCCACAAAAAAGCTCCGCGTTCAATCTCATGATTGATTCATCTGAACAAACCGCTCACTATCTAGCGCTAGCAAATTGATCAATTCGAGCGAACCGAGCAACCCGTTTATTATGTAACTTAATAGCTAGTACGACCACAACTGACGTAATTAAATATATTAACATGTCTACGTATTTATTGCCTCTAATTTCGTTTTATTGCAAATAAAAGATTTTCAGATGTTTATGTAAACAAATACCTTTGGTGTTTTATTGAGATGTTTGCTTTATCGAATTGGTAATTCGGTGTATCGAGGATCGGTGTCGCAAACAATCGAGCGGGTCTCGTCGGCGATTCACACGCGCTTATGAGCACTCTCGTAAAAAGTGCCGAGTCAAAAAGGCTTCACGCTTTAGCGGGAGGTAAGATACACAAAGGGCAGTAAACGTTTGGCGTGGACCTAAGCAAACAAGGGTAGCTAGGAAGCTGGCTCTTTGTTTGGCGAGAAACATGCGAGTCAACAAACTCCCCATTCTTGAGGCCTCCACTCGATTGTAAGCTTCCTCCTGCCATATTGAAGTAATATACCAATTAGGCGACTCATGCTTGAAAATACTTTCGTATGCAAATAAGGGGTTTATTTATAGGATAAAAAAATCTATTGTATATTATTATTATTATTTATGCGTAGATGTTAGCTTCACCTTTATCTAATTGCTTGCAATATTTAACGTCATAACGGGTATGGACCTAACTGCTTAGTTAATGGCAACATTTGTTGAATTATTCAAGAGTTACCTATCCATATTTGCGTCAAAATTATTACACTCTAAGCAGTAGTTATAATGTAATGACTTGGGTGTGCAGAATAGCTTATTAGCGAGTGGATTAATTTTTCATGCAGATACATATGTCGTTTATAATTAAACACGGTTCATAAGGCGCAGTTCGTGTGCTAGATTGACAAGCGGTGCTCGTTCGAGCGTGCTCCCCGCCCTCAATCTCGCAATTACAATCTGATTACTCGACACTGCCAGCGCGCGGCGCCTCCTGTATAATATGCTCGGTCCCACTCGACACTCGATATTCGATACCAAGATAACGAGGTCTCCTGCAATTCTCGCCCACTCGACGGCTCAGACTGACTCGTTCCTGCCGAGTAATTATATCCATTTGTTTATAATGAATATTAATGACGCGCCTCCTTCGTCCGGTGCCTACGATTATGTTTATAAGTATCGGGCTCGGAATAGCAATTATTTTTAATACGGCCGATTATAGTCGTTCGGTCGTAATGAGCTCCGAAATCGTATTTGGACTTTAATTAAAATCGCTACTGTTTAAATAAAGCGAAACACTTGTTGTGTCGGCAATTTTTCCCGACCTCGATAACGAGGAGCGACAGTAGGAGTGGCTCGCATTATCGATGCGCCGGCCGCTAATGTTCCGCGGCAGGCTATGTTTAAACAATTATTGCTCCGCGAATGCGATACGAATCGATGATAATGTTGGCCTCCGTCTGCTGCAATAATAGCCCATTTATCGACTCGGTTGCCATTTCGCCGGGGAATTATTTATTGCCACGCCATAAGAGCGACGTCGCTTTCAATACAATGGAGCCTTTTCGATCGGCGACTGTTTTGTTTAATAAAGTGGAAACTCGGTAAGAGCGCTGCGGGTAAGATAAGCCGAGCGCGGCATGCATAAATAATTCATAAAAGAGCTGGCAGTCATTAATGAAGGTCGGAACCGCAGTTGGGGCGTCCGTTTGGTTTATTTCGCGAACACAATCGCGGTAAAAGTTCATCTCGAGAGTGGTCGGGCGAGCTCTCCGGCTACTTCCTACGGTGTACCTATTTTAACTTAAACGTCTGCTGTACTAACTTTTGTGTTTTTTTCTTTATATTCTTTGTAAGCTTCGAAATAAAACAAAGAGGCAGAGGCCGTTTTATTTTTGGAAACATACTCTTTTTTAAAAACCGTACAGAGTAACGTAAAAGAAACTAATGTAAAAAAAAGTAGCGAAGTGTCTCATTTTTGTTTAGCTCAAATTTAAAAGAAATTTCTCGAGATATTTTTTAAATGACAAAGGGGCAGCATTAAAATAAATGTCATTGAAACCGCTGACGCCGTCATTGTGTCCACGGGCGCGGGCGGGCATTGAGAGACAATAAATTGCGGCGAACAACCACGAGCGCATCTGGGTCACCGCCTTGCACTCTGCTCCCTGACAACCGCTCAGCCCCGACGGATGCTTTCCTGTTCGTTGTTCGTTCTTTAATTACTGCTTATTTTGTTTATTTCTCCAATTATATGCTCCTGGAATTGACACGAAGATTTAATAGACTAAATTTACACAATTTCCAGTTAAATGTAAATATTTCATTTCTCGTTGAATGGTACCCAGATGTCCTACATTTTATTGTAGAATAAATAAACATAAGATAAACTGAAAATGAAAATAGTTAATAGTAGTTAGTAGTTAGTAGTTCCAAACACACACATCTATTTCATTTATCTGTACACATCTGGATGCAATAAATTGCTTATATTGGTATTCGTATCTGCTATGATTTGTAGCTTGTGTGTCAGTAACAACATGTAACTGTCTACATATTATCTTGCTTTACACATAATGAAATGAAATGAAATGTTTTTATTTTGTATAGACCTACGAGGGCACTTACAAATTTTCATTTGCAATTTTTTTACTACCACCAGATCGGAAGATGACCTCAACTGAGAAGATCCGATTGAAACTCAGCGGATTCGTCTTTTTTTTTAATACTTTGTATTTTTTTAACCATCTTGTTTATTACATTGCCATGTACTAAAAGGCTAGCTAAAAGGCTAGCTCCGGTTGCCTTATATTTGACTAAACATTAGGCATGTTTGGCAAGACATATATATATATTCAGTTCCAAACTGCTTTGTCTTCTATAGATACGAGTACATAGCTAACTTTAATTAAGATTAGTGTGGCAAACTATTTATGGAACTGCAAAATACATAAAAATCTCAGTTAAAATTCAGGGCACATAGTTATGAATAATGCATTTTTAATGGCCACTTTAATATTAGTTTCTTATAAGTAATCATTATTATAAACTTCATCTATTACCAATAATGTACCTCCCTTAGTACTACTAGAATACCTACTTCTATAAATATTGTATAAAAAGTTTTAAACAAAACTTAACTTTTCCCACGTTTATTAATTCAGATGAGAACAGTCGGATAATGTATATGAGATGTAGTAATAAATGCGGAGCGTAAATTCGGTGTGGAACGAAGCAGACGCAGCGGGAGTAGGTGCGGGACAAATGGAGCGTCACCGCAAGATGCAGCTCCAGATTAAAAGCTCGACCGACTAAACCACGTGAAAATCGCGCAAAAAGAGGAGTCACCCGCGGCATTAGCGGATGAGTGTCGGAGCCATTAGTGCGCCACCCTACCCCCACTCACCCCGAAACCCGACGTACCTCTTTTATTTCTCGCGCGGGGATGAACTCCTTAATGACAAACCTTACTATATCTTTTGTGGAGAGCTCGCAAAAGTACGTATTTTGCGGCCCTTTTGTACGCTTCTTTTTATTTCAAGCTTTCCAGCTGCTGTAGGGTTGGAATGTAGAGATTCGTTCCAAATTATTAAGTGTTTATAAAGATGTCTTCTCTGTTCCGTTTATTTTTACAAATGTTATCAAGGGGAACAGTGATGTAAGTTAGTGTTAGACACTAAATAACAGTAAAATTTAAAAAACTGTAAAGGTTTATAATCTATGTCATCACCGTACAACCAAAAAAAAAAACGATGAATTAAGTTGTGTTTACATTCGGTCGTTCACCGAATGGTTGGTTTTTTCGTTTACCATTTGGTTTAATCAAATTAGGTAATCAAACTGCTTTGATTAGGTCGGTCACCAAACGCATCGCCCTAATTATGTTCAGCCGTAGCCATGTTCCTCTGACAGCAGCAGTCCTAATACGGATAATGTTTTACATTAGGTTTGTCACCGCAAATGGATTGTACGAGTATTCGAATACTGCTATCGAATTGCCGTTTACATTGGTCGGTGACCGAAGTGGATTGCAGCCGAATACAGCTAAACCGGCCTAATGTAAACACGCCATAAAGCTCCCCCTTTTACTGCTCGGTCACGGTATCATGCTAAGTCGAAGGCCTGAAAACATTCTCTCCAAACGTCATTTGATTGAAGCTGCAAGAGTCAACGTAGGGCGTTAAATCACATTTGTTTCCATACATTTATGGAACCCTTCATCACTACACCGAAATTTCGCTGCAAAAAGTAGTGAAGATTGCTAGTTACTATTCGCTGTACGCTAACGCGAAGAAGTTTGAAGCGAATGTTTCGTGGCCTACGTGTTTCGTGGCCCTCAGTTTAGCTCCCGCTCTCACTGTCGCGCCGCGCCGTCGCCGAGTAATTAAGAAGACGGTTGATGAAATGTGAACGCATGATAAAGGTCATGATTTAATTCTCAAGTTTTATGGTCCAGTGATAAAAGTTTGCATATTTTAAAAATGGAAATTAGAATCTTTATTAGTTTTGGAATTAGTTTCATTATATAAAGAGCCTTTATTGTGGTTTATTTATTGGCAGGAACAAATATATAGATACCTGAAAATAAAAAAGCTGGCATGGCATAATATGTAACAGATATTCCGAGTTGTTCTAATAAAACTTGGAAACAGCCTTCGGGCGTAATGGAGGACGATGGAATGACAGGAAGCGAGGAGTGTAATGTAATTTGCGGTAATTCGGCGCGCCGGGGCATGTTCTCGCCACTTGCTCAGTTTATTTCAAAAGCAACAAAATATAGATACAAAATATGTTTGAAGGTTTCCGAGTGAAATTAAGGCGTAGGCGTACCTATTTTCTGTGATTACATCATTGTTAAATTGTTTACAAATGTATTATTTCAATATGATATTAAATTTATGTTGAATCAAAAGGTGGTAGAATTTTTGTGCTTTGACTCCGGAGGCATAGATCTTCACTTTGATCTTGTCTGCAATTTGCTACAGATGTCTATGAGCAGCAGTGGTCACTTTTCATCAGGACAGCACTTGTTTTTTACGTCAATATTATGAAAAAGGGCGAGTTGAATGGTCTTAAAAATGTTTTATTAAGGAATCCTTAAAATTTGATTTCCAATTAGTTGTGCCATAGTTTGACACGCGTTTAATGAAAACGCAACATTACAACAACTGAGCGTGAAAATGAGTTAAACTGAATTATTCTACCTACTTTATTTTGAAATACGTGTCTACTCCACATTTCTTCTTGATTCCACACACCAGGTAAAATAATGTTAGATAAGTTATTTCTGACTTTAAATTGTAATAGACGAGAAGTAATAGAATAGATAGATGCAGATGAATATGATGCAGACTATGAATATATTTTCAATTCCTTACATTAAATTCAGTGCTTTCGCATTGCTGACATTTAAAAACACAAACGTTTTTTTTTAATTGTAGAATTTTCTATTGCTACGTATTCTCAGTTCACAAACCATTTTATGCGTATTTATTTTTGTAAATAAATATACGACGGTTCTGTCCGCTTTAATCCAGTTCATAAATTGTGTCTCAAATTTTTATCGAACTCCGACCAGTAGTTTTTGCGTAAAAGAAACAAACACACACGTACCTCTGTGTGTGTTACCTCACAAACTTTCATATTTGTAATATTAGTTATAAGATAAGATGTACAGACGGGGGCAACTTTCTTTTTTATTATAGGAATGGACAATATGGTAGTATAAAGTCAAACAAGAAAACCAAGCGTATCTTTGAAGGTTTAAATTTTAAATGTCAGGTGTGATTCAATAATTCGAGCAATGTACAATTTTATTATC